>WHVD01000149.1:0-199185 GCA_015178975.1 Hysterangium stoloniferum | reverse complement strand
CAACCTTGATGTCCTCAAAAGCTCGGCGTGTTCAGAATCCCAATTCCAACGAACTCCTTTCTTCAAGAGGTTGAAAAGTGGAGCGACCGTCCAGGAGTACAATGGTATGTACGCGGAGAAGTACAGAACCATTCCTAGAAAACGTTGAAGGTCTGCTATCTTAGAAGTCGTAGCCAATTCTAATATAGCGGCGACCTTTTCTTGATGGGTCAAAAAGCCGAGTCTAGACACCTTATGTCCTAGTAGTAGAATTGAAATTATACCCCACATAGCACTTTTGGGCGAGAGAGTGATTCCCACAGCAATTATGGCTTGTAAAACCTGATCTAAATGTTCTAGATGATCGTCCCATGTCTTAGAAAAGATCATGATGTTGTCAATATAAACCAGGCAGAATATCCATAAGTAAGGTGCAAGTACGGTTTGCATAACCCTTTGGAATACAGAAGGTCCATTATGAAGTCCAAAGGGCATTCTCCTGAATTGCCACAGTCCTCAATGGGATCTGAAGGCGGTCTTCAGCTTGTCTTCCTCTAACATTTCAAGTTGGGTAAAACCGGCTAGTGCATCGAAGGAAGATAAGATGTTGGAGCCCAAAAGCACTTGCATGATTTCCAACTGGCGTGGCAGTGGGAATTTGTCGGTAACTGTTAGACTGTTCAACTTTCTATAGTCGATCACTACTCGTGGTTTCCCATTGCAATAGATGACAAAGGCTGGCGCCCCCAAGGACTCTTGGACGGTTCGAGTACTCCCTGTTGGAACCAAGTATCCATTTGTTCATCAATGACTTTCCTATTAGCTGGGGAGGTTGGGAACATTGACATTGAAATAGGTTGTGCGCCCTCTTTCAATGGGACATTGACCTTGACATCCACTTGTCCCAGTCGCCCGTCTACTCCGAAGGCTAGGACATTCTTAGTTAATACTGACTCCAAGTGGGAGGAGACCTCGGTAGGGATGTCAGGTCCTAAGTTAACCAGCTTATGCAGATCTTCCGCATGAAACATTTCTGTGGTGGCAACCTCTGACGTTTTAGGACCTGCTGGGTCGAAATCATCTGCGAGTTCCCGTTCTGGGGGCAGTCCGGAGGATTAAGGACACGCTCCTCTTCTATTTTTGATAGACTCTCAACGAGATGGGCGATCTTGGTTGCCGTTGACTGCATCGATGCTTTCTCAGTTGAAGATCTAGGAGTCTGGGCCCATTTGTTCACGTCGTGAATTAATCCAACGGTTTCCCCTCGTCTGATGATTCTTGGCATCAGAGAGGGATTAGCGAGAGGTATTGCGGCACGTTCCCTAGAGATGGCAGTGGTGGGAGCAGCTAGTATACTCCCATCGTCATTCTGCAAGACAACTCCCTCGACTATCCATTGGTCACCAATAAGATCTCCTACAAAGATTGGTACTAATCGAGCCGATTCCGTTTCTATAGTACAATCTTGTAAGGCCCGTGTGACTCTTTCAGTACGCACTCCTTTGTCTGGTTTGGAAGTCAATTCAGGCGAGTCATTGGCTAATTCCTCAAAGGGGATCTTGCTAATCGAAAAGGTTAAAGGCTGTGGCTCCTTGGAAGAACTGGCTGGGATAGATCCTGCTCTCCCAGGCAAAATCAATCTGGAACCCAGCGGTTCGTCTCACAGTGTCCCGATCTCATAGTTCATGTGAAGGTCTTCTCCAAGGAGGATCGGGACAGTCATACCTCGGACAATGTACGTTTCAGCGGTAAATTTAAGGAGTATACCGGTGTCGTCCTCGAGATAAATGGGGACGTTGACGTATCCTAATACTTTGGCATTACCGGTAAGTTGTACGAGGTGCAGCTTGAGTCCTTGCTTGAGTTTAGGGCGGTCCTCTAGTTCCTTATAGAAATCCTCCGAGATTAAGGAGAGGTCAGCCCCAGCGTCCAGCCTGATTTTAATAGGATTTGAGGCTTCTGAATTCCCTACGTGTCCGTAGACATGTAATGCTGAAATGCCAATACTGGAATATCCACCCGGAGGGTCCCTTCTGCGATAGATAATAGTCAAATCCTCTTTCATAAGTCGACTGGATTGGGGGTATTGAACTCTAGGTCTTTTGCTTTCTTTTCTTGCAGCTAGTTTGACGTTCCTCCTGATACGTCTACCGTTGGTACCTTGGGAGTGGTGTTCGAAATAGAGTCGTCCGCTTCAGAGTCTGACTCATCGCAAGGAATTAAGTCGGGTAATTGCCCTGGGTCGAAGGGGAAGCTCTCCTCTGATCCCTCTGACTCAGAGGGGTCTTCTATAAGCTAGGTCTGACTTATTTCCTTAGATCGGTTTGCAAATGCGTCCTCGTCGACGATTTCCTCAATGGTGGGAGGTTCAGGTCGCAATAAAACTCTCGTCTCAGTCAGACCTTCACGGTTCTGACGATGAGCGTCTAGCCAGGCTCCTTTCTCGAGAAAATCATGGTCTGATATAGAAACATAAACTTGCAATGTCTCATTCTCATTCGAGGATGCTTTCACATCTGAAACAATGTTGTCCTCTGGCTGAGGAAGGTAGACAGAAATGAAAATCAATTCCTCATCAATGTTATGTACTTGTCCCTGTACACTTAATCCATAAACCGTTTCATAAGCCCTTTGATCCTCCGCCTCCTCCATTGGGTTCTGTGTGGAGCACTTGTTAATAGAGACATAGTGCGACATCCTGCCCACATGGGGGCAGTCGATCTTGAAATGCTCTAAACTCCCACAAATCCAACACTCCTTCAGAGGTTTGGCGATGCTTTTCTTGTCACTTCGTTCGAAAAAGAACTTGCCGTGTTTCTTACCCTGCTTAGCGTTCGATCTCCTAGGGACAGTTTTATCCTCGAGTTCGCCAAGGAGGACATGACCTCGGTTAATGGGGTCGATTCCTCCAGAGTGTTCTTCCTCATGCCAGGGATCCGACTCATCTTGCTCGGCGATCATGACTCTGGGTTTCTGAAACCGATAACACTTTCGATGTGTTTGAACCCAAGCATTAATCAATGCTTCTTGTAAATTGTTCGCATAAGTCTGCAGGCTCATGATGTCATTGATAGGTTGTCCCTGTAGAAGGTAAAGCCATTCCGTGGGCAGCGTCAGGATGAGTCTGCGTGTTTCATCCTTCCGGTTTTGGTGGAACCCGTACAGGAATTGATAGAGCTTGACCCTCTGCTGAATGTAATGAACAGGTGTCTCACGATTGTGACCGATTTGTCGAAATTTCATGGATTCCCATTCTAGAGCTAAGGATTCACGCCAATGAGTTCCAAGTAATCCTTCTACGATACCCCAAAGAAACGATCCATGAGATCGACTGAATTCAGCGCGATGTTCACGGTCTAGGGTGCTCCACCAGATCTTGGCATCGCCGGTAAGTCGTCTTGGCAGAGTGACTCCCAACAGTGTGCTCATGGAGCCTGAGATCTCCGAGAGACTCATAATATCCATGATGTAATCCAATGCCTTGGACTGAGTTCCATTGTATTCGGGGAAGTTCTGACCATTTTATCTTGATGTCGTTGGTGTTAAGAGCGATCCTTTTATCCTTAGGTAAGTCATTGATAGGCGCACTGACTCGAGGCTGCATCGGAGTTTGAAAGGGAGAGTTAGGTACTCTACCGTAACGCCCCCCATGTCCCGAATTTCCTCCATAGCTTGAGGCACTAGAACTCCCGGATGAATTACTAGGGGGTCCTCCTGCTGGCAAAAAGGGGTTCGAGGAGATCGGCAGGGAATGGTGGGGATCGACTGGATTCAGCGATCCTCAACCAGCAACTTGACCAGCTATACCCTCAGTGAATGCAGTAGAGAAAGACGGTCGACCCTGTTGGCGACTGATCGATTCCTAGTCGCAGCTTGGTGATCGCCGACGTTAGGATTACTCGGAATTCATTCGAACGTGACACGAGAGCGGTGAATTCCCCGATGGGGGGTAGGGCTAGGTTCCATTGCGATACCTCTCTCGATTTCGGCCGTATTCAAAGGTCGACGAGGTTGAGGTTGATAGAGGGGAGTGCAGATTTCCATTCCCTTTTCCTGAAGACGTTCTGTGACTTGCGTCCTCATATCCGACGGGAAATCTTGCAAAATAATGGGACAATTGAGTGAACGAAGGAAACGAGTGTTGGGAGACCCATTCAGGGTACAAACGAACGAACTGGTTGTGGCGATGGGCAAATCGGGTACCTGGATGGAATCACCATAAGCGTAGAGCACTTCCAAAACCATCTTATCAAGCCTCCTCTGGTTTCGCCTTAACCGACCCCTTAAGGTAAAATACGCAAACGAAGAATTCCGAGTGATCCCGTTAAGAGACTCCTCCAACATCCGGATGTATATATACTGGTAGTCAACCTTAGGGGCGATGTGATCCCCACCGAGCAGGACGTGAAGAATTTGCAACGCGTCATCGTGTGTGCGGAGTGCTTCGAGAAATGAAGAGAACACTTCTTGCTTAAGAATCATCCTTCCTTCTTCCATAACAGAAGTAACCTGACTTGACCGTTCGGGAATCGAGCGGGTCAGATCCTCAAGGGTTCCAGGTCACGTGAATAGATCTTGCGCCGATAAAATGGCCTGATAACGACCTAACCAGACTGCTACAGTCGCCGGTAGAAGAGGGTAATCTGAATTATACTCCTCCACGAAGGGAGTAACCTGATCTGCAGGGATTCGATCGGCGTAGTACACATCCCATTGTAAGTCGATGGGTTGAGCATAAATCATATGACCCCTGAAGAATTGCTTAAGGATGACCTGTCTAGGCGGGAACGAGAGAACAGGTTTGGAAGCACGGATAGTCTCGACGTTAGCTCCTGGAATGTTCGACTGCTCAGTCGGCGGATGTTCTTCTCGCAGACTTGGGGGGGCTTCTGTTGACGGTCCAGCTGCTGCTCTGGGAGGACTCCCAGGAAGAACTGGTTTTTGAAAAGTCAACGAAGACTTCCTCATGGTGACGTTACGGGGTGGTTCCAGACTCGCAGGTCTTTGACGAGGTTTTGAATTACTCGGGGTCATCGAAGGTCTTGACGTTTGGTTCTTGCCAGTCGTCATTTACGTGCTTAGAAGCTTATAGTCGTAAGATATCGTTTTTTCTTTGTAGGGAAAGTACGGTCTGGCCCGGATCACCACTGTGAAGAGTGGTAGAAGTTCTAACTGTTCTATATACGAAGAATATCGACCATTTAGGTACGATACCACGATGTATTGACTGTCTAAGTCTAATACAGACCGAACACATATTGACTACTTAGTTCAATACAGTAGAGAGAAGTAGCTATCTAAAGTAAGGTAGATAGCTAGAACGAATAAGTAGAATCGACTGTTAAGTGTGATTCTGGACGACTGCTCGAGTGCAAGTAGAGTAGTTAAAGAGTCGAATAATAGAGTAGCGTGGATGTAGTCCACACGGGTTGAGATAAGGATTGAGTTTTGACTGGTACAGTTCTAAACTCAGATTGAATGAGTAGCTAAAGCCCGTCTGTGACAGTCAAGACAATACACCAATCACAACTTACAGGACACTAACAGGTGTCTGGTGTTAGGATACACACTCAGGCCGGGTTTCCGGAGAAACCCGCGGGATATCCGGTAGGACTTGGCTTCAGCTTATAGGCTGCGCCCTCGCTAGATCGTGTTGTCCAATTTCAGACAGGCGGACGGGAATCCCGGGGAGTCCGGGCGGGGGTTCGTGGGTCGTGAGTCGTAGGTCGTGAGTCGAGAGTCGTGAATCGAGATAGTCGAGAGAGATAGATGCGCCGGAGCCCGTGGGCTCCGACTAGTGCGAGCGGTCTGATAAGAGTAGGGTTTTAGAGAGGAAAATGTATTAGATTACTGGGGGGAATCTAAGCTAATTTTCTGACTGGATTGTATGTACAACATCTGCCAGTTTATATAGACCGTGGAATGCATGACATACCGAATCCAGTAATAATGAGACGAAACGAGCAAAACATAAAACGGGAATAGTAAACACCAAATTGGTGTTAGGAACGGGACGGAACGGAGCGGAGTCTGAATCGTGACAAAGCATAACCCATAACGGGAAACGGAGCGGGAGCGGAGTCCTAAATCGTGACAGGTCATTTGACTAAAATGGGAACGGGGCTCGATTAGAGCGGTGACGGGATTCTAAGCGGGTTCCGGTGACTGATGCGTGGGACGAAGACGGACATAGACAGAGACAGGGTCTGGGGGAAGTCCGGTGACTGATATGTGTCTTAATGAGGTCGAACGTAACGAGTCTTGACGTAACGGAGTCCGGGCGGGAAATCCTATAAACAGACGATTGGTGCTTGTAGCGCGTGGGGGCGTACGAGTTAGTGCCCGGAGTCCGGCGGGATTTGTCCGGTCGTAACATCTGGGTAAGTCGTGGTTGCGGTGTAAAAGTGTCTGAGTTCTAAACTACGGGCGCTAGAATACATAAGTCTGGCGTGTGTGCGCCCACAAGAGTTGATGTACCGCATACATAGGTCGTCGAACTAATTATAGATATAATAAAAGAGAGAAAATAGAAATAATAAAGGAGATATAGTAAGAGCTCATCCGACTATATTTCCTGAGTGTATTTGTGAGGTATCAGCTTTATCTCATAATTTTCTCTTAATTTTCTTTGAATTTATTAATATTTTCTCGAATTTATTGTATTTTTTATTATATTTTTATTGTGAAATATAGGCTCTATTCCTTTGAACTTCGCATAATAATAGCATATATGAACTCATATATATGAGTTCATATATGCTATTATATCTTAGTTAATTTATTATAATTTTTAACTAATTATTTATATTTTATTTACTTAGTTATTACCTTTCGGCACCTTGCTACAGCCTAGTTTGCGCATTTTTGGTGTCATGTGACTTATTAGATAAGCCTCCAGTGTCGGGAGTCACACAAGTCACGATTGTGACTACCCGAGTCACACAAGTCACGAACGTGACTACCCGAGTCATTATTAGGTTCCGCCGACTCATCGTTTGCTTCCGTCCCGGGACCGCGGCCTTGAACCTTCATGTTCAAGCAAAAGGTTAGAACCCTTGTCTCAGAGAAGGGAATCACATGTTAAACAAAGGGTAAATAATGAGTAGAATGTGAGGTCATTATGATCTCACTAATGACCTCATAAACTAAATAGTTAGCTAATCATTGAGTTAGCAAAATGTATATAAGGAGGGCCAAGTTTCCAATAAAACCAATCTATCACACACACATTTGCAGCACAGCACCAGCTTATTTAATCATCCTAAGGACAATAATAGCCTTAGTCTGATACACTCACTGCAAGCACCTACACTTGCAGCATCTTGAATCTTTGTCAGCAACTCTTGGACTTAGCTAATCATCTAAGTTCCCCAGCCTCACAGCTACCCTTTAGGCTTATTAATTAGATAATAAACCTAATAAGTATCTAAGTATCCTTACTGAAATCCCTGCCAATACTAGATTACTCAAGGCCCAGCCCTAAGTTTATTGAATTAATCAAGTACAAGCACTCAGATAATCCAATACATATTATTTTCTCTATTAATAAATTATTTAACACCTTGTTAAATAACTTTTAATAGTTACAAATAAGCATACAAAAATACGAAGCTCTTATATCAAGTCTCTGCCAAGTTACTGTGCATATATTCAGCTTCCAGCCCCTATTCTCAAGGAATAGTTCTTTTATTTGCTAAAAGAGTCATACACAGTTCTATTGAACCTTTCCATAATCAAAATAAGCATTGATTTGAGTTGTTTAAGCTTAATAACGCAGCTCATTAATCTATCAGTATTTAAATTACTGGACCTTTGCTTGTTTTATTGTTGAAGCTCTGTGACACTATAGCATATATTGAGCTATCTAAGAGAATCCCCTGAATACATTACAGCAGGGGGTATCCAGCTCTTCTTTCCTTCGTGGTCTGTCTGAAGTTCCTGGTCCACAGTCATCCTGAGGTGACACACTGAGAGTCTTGCTTCCACTGGTCAGAAGGATGGGTGCAATAGATTTCTCGTGCAGTCTTCCCAAGATCTCCTCCCTCGTATCCTGGGGAAAATTCTCGAGGATAGATTTCTGGTTGAGAGAGTGCAGAAAGCTAGTGCCAGGGGATCCTTGGAGATCTTGAATGAAGGTTTCAGACGTGTGAGCCGGGGAAGCGGGTACTTGGGTACTATCGTCATACGAGTGGAGAACTTCCATGAACAACTTGTCTCATTTCTCACGACAGCGAATGAGCCTATGTCGCAGGCTGTGGTAGGCGAATGGGAGGTTCGGAGAGGCTTCGTATAGGGATCTTTCCAGTGTACGTGTATAAAGATACCGGTAATCCACCTTAGGTACCGTTCCACCCCAATCTAGGATCACGTGTAAGATCTGTAACATGTCATCGTGCATGGCCACTAGGTCAAGAATCCATTCGAATAACACTAGCCTTATACATCCCCTTCCAGCGACATCAATGGTGACTAATTCCTCAGACCACTCGGGGTGTTGCTCCACCAGCTGATCTAGAGTACCAGTTTGGGAAAAGAAAGAATCGGCGATCACGATGCTATTCAACCTGCCTAACCAGATGGATACCTCTTTAGGCATGTTGGGGTATCTGTCTAAGTAGTCCTGTGATGTATGTCTTAGGCTGAGAGTCCTTAGGTACTTAGCAGTAACTTAAAGACATCAACTTGTTATATATGAAAGGGATGAGTGTGTCAATAGACTATTAGTTTAAGGTTCTTGTTTAATAGTAGTTAAAGATAAAATGAAATATCGGAAGATGAACGAATAGCTTTCATTCGGAGTGCATAACTAAGATAAGTCACATTAGTAATAAGGGTGATTCTTGTTAACCTGAGAAAGGTAATATCCTGTAAACCTGGAACAGGTGGAATAAGATGCACAAATGCAAATGTGACAAAGTTGTCTAGTTTAGGGGGTTCAAAAGGCTATATTTTTGTGATCCAGCTCAGCTGTTTAAATACATAGGCATGGTGCTGCGCAACTGTGCATTACTGCGTACAAACTACAGTTGCTACATAATAACTGCGCATGATCAAAATATAGTGTGGCTGCACATGATTGTTACGATTGTCTCAGATAAATTTTAGCTAAGAATTGATATGCATTTTGAATCTTTACTGTCCATTCACAAACAGGTATCCTAACTACATCTATCAAACATTAATAGCTCAGATACCTGGTGATGTTCATATGTTGAATACGTGCATCATAACAATTGACTCTGTCTGATGAGAGAATAAAAACCAAATGAATGGACTGTAACGTGACAATTTAGTTAGCAGCTTGAGGAATTGATATCAAATCTACCTGTTACATGACAAGTCCGCAGCTACTGCGTCAACCTCCTTCTCTTCAATTTGTTCCGAGTAGTATTTATCCCACTTGTCATTTGCTGGCTCAGCGAAATATACCTGACCCCTAAAGGGATTCTGCAGCATTACTTGAGGTGGTGGAAATTTTAGACCGGTGTCATTTCTGTTCGCTCGAGCGGTAAGGAGTCCGAGAGTTTCCAATGACTTAAAATAAGAGTTATCCTTGCTCATTCCAGCAGAATTACTTGCGGGAGGCCCGCATTCACCTTGTGAAGGCTCCAAAATGGTATCGGCTTCTTGAGTCATTAGAGACGACTTTCGTGTCGTGACATTACTGGGTAGCCCTAAGCTGGGTGTGAAGAGTGGTAGAAGTTCAGACCGTTCTATATACGAAGAAATGAGTAGAAAAGGAGGATATTGACCTATTCGGTGCAATATAAGAGAAAGTGAGAGAAAGAGCACGAGATGACGAAGGAGTCAACGAGTGCGATGGTTCGAGTGGAGGCCTCGACTATTACAGTTCGAGGCCAGAAGTGTTTAGTAGTTCAGATATTGCTACTTATGTAGTAGCTGACACATTACCCTGATCACCGCTCGTAGTAGACCTAGTTTGTGTCTTTCGAGTGGTGGTTCTTGGGTTAAAGTGTGTCTGAGTTCTAATTGGTGCTGAGTGCACCCACAAGTATACACAATGCTTTGAACTAATGAAATATGCAATATTCGAAGAATATGAAAGATAGAAAAATATGAATAGAATATGTAAAATATAATTAAAATAAAAGGAGTATTTTACCACAATGAAACTGTGGTAAAAGCATACTCCTCACACTGGGATATTCCTTTCTAGTCCGAGGGGCACCTACAGGCATAGGGATTCAGGTGGTTCCACTGCTGGTTAAGGTCATAATACTACTAGCTGATTGTTCATGCAGATCGCAGTGAATGAGGGTCCGGCCCGGATCACCACTGTGAAGGTTCGAGTAGTTTACCACTCAATGTACAATTGTTATCGACTAACGACAATACGAAATACAATCGACTAGTAGTTAAGATGTAGATTACGATCGACCTTTAAGGTACGATCAGTAGATAATTACAAGACGGATTGACCTTACGGTACGATTCAATTGTGTAGCTAGCTGGGTCGATGACTGAGTAGATAAGAGAAGGTATATATAGCGCGAAAGAGATAGAATATCCTAAGAAAGTGAGATATGATGGATATTCTTACCACACTAGGCAAGAGCTTGAAGTCGAGTCGAATAATAGTAACTGACTTCGACTGTTTCAGTGCAAAATGTAGTTACTGTAATTCTATGAAGAGAAATAGAGTAGAGGTTTGTTTTTAGACAAGACCCTGAACCAGTACTTGCATGTGCAGGTGATGGTTGTCGGGGTTGAAAGGTGTCTAAATTTTTGTCGTGTGACTACTACTGTGACATACACATACTTCTTGTGGGCAAGAGTGCCCACAAGCATACATGGACTCTCGAACTAATAAAAACATATTTATGAGTGATAAAGAGAGATATAAAATATAAAATGAAAAGGAAATAATAGCATTATAAAGTGGCTTAAGGTCTAAGGCTTAAAGCCTTTAGTCGCACCTCCTATGTGACCTATCCTTCACAAAAGGTGGTTCAGGAAGTGCAGGAATCTGAGCAGGAGGTGCAGGAATCTGAGCAGGAGGTGCAGGAATCTGAGCAGGAGGTGCAGGAATCTGAGCAGGAGGTGCAGGAATCTGAGCAGGAGGTGCAGGAATCTGAGCAGGAGGTGCAGGAACATGAGCAGGAGGTGCATGAATATGAGTAGGAGGGACAGAAATATCATTATCCCCCTGTACGTCTGGCACAAATTGTGAGGAGTATGCTTTTACCACAGTTTCATTGTGGTAAAACACTCCTTTTATTTTATTTATATTTTACACATTCTATTCATATTTATCTATCTTTTATATTCTTCGAATATTCCATCATTTCATTATGTGAGGAGTATGCTTTTACCACAGTTTCATTGTGGTAAAACACTCCTTTTATTTTATTTATATTTTACATATTCTATTCATATTTTTCTATCTTTCATATTCTTCGAATATTGCATATTTCATTAGTTCAAAGCATTGTGTATACTTGTGGGTGCACTCAGCACCAATTAGAACTCAGACACACTTTAACCCAAGAACCACCACTCGTAAGACATAAACTAGGTCTACTACAAGTGGTGATCAGGGTAACGTGTCAGCTACCACTTAGGTAGCATTATCTGAACTACTGAACACTTCTGGCCTCGAACTGTAATAGTCGAGGCCTCCACTTGAACCATTGCACTCGTTGACTCCTTCATCATCTCATGCTGTTTCTCTCACTTTCTCTTATATTGCACTGAATAGGTCAATATCCTTCCTTTCTACTCATTTCTTCGTATATAGAACGGTCAGAACTTCCGCCACTCTTCACACATTAGTTCGAAGCATTGTGTATACTTGTGGGTGCACTCGGCACCAATTAGAACTCAGACACACTTTTACCCAAGAACCACCACTTGTAAGACATAAACTAGGTGTAATGTATTCAGGGGATTCTCTTAGATAGCTCAATATATGCTATAGTGTCACAGAGCTTCAACAATAAAACAAGCAAAGGTCCAGTAATTTAAATACTGATAGATTAATGAGTTGCGCTATGAAGCTTAAACAACTCAAATCAATGCTTATTTTGATTATTGAAAGGTTCAATAGAACTGTGTATGACTCTTTTAGCAAATACAAGAACTATTCCTTGAGAATAGGGGCTGGAAGCTGAATATATGCGCAGTAACTTGGCAGAGACTTGATATAAGAGCTTCGGATTTTTGTATGCTTATTTGTAACTATTAATAGTTATTTAACAAGGTGTTAAATAATTTATTAATAGAGAAAATAATATGTATTGGATTATCTGAGTGCTTGTACTTGATTAATTCAATAAACTTAGGGCTGGGCCTTGAATAATCTAGTATTGGCAGGGATTTCAGTAAGGATACTTAGATACTTATTAGGTTTATTATCTAATTAATAAGCCTAAAGGGTAGCTGTGAGGCTGGGGAACTTAGATGATTAGCTAAGTTCAAGAGTTGCTGACAAAGATTCAAGATGCTGCAAGTGTAGGTGCTTGCAGTGAGTGTATCAGACTAAGGCTATTATTGTCCTTAGGATGATTAGATAAGCTTCTGAGCTGTGCAGTAAAATGTGTGTGAGATAGATTGGTTTTATTGGAAACTTGGCCCTCCTTATATACATTTTGCTAACTCAATGATTAGCTAACTATTTAGTTTATGAGGTCATTAGTGAGATCATAATGACCTCACATTCTACTCATTATTTACCCTTTGTTTAACATGTGATTCCCTTCTCTGAGACAAGGGTTCTAACCTCTTGCTTGAACATGAAGGTTCAAGGCCGCGGTCCCGGGACGGAAGCAAACGATGAGTCGGCGGAACCTAATAATGACTCGGGTAGTCACGTTCGTGACTTGTGTGACTCGGGTAGTCACAATCGTGACTTGTGTGACTCCCGACACTGGAGGCTTATCTAATAAGTCACATGACACCAAAAATGCGCAAACTAGGCTGTAGCAAGGTGCCGAAAGGTAATAACTAAGTAAATAAAATATAAATAATTAGTTAAAAATTATAATAAATTAACTAAGATATAATAGCATATATGAACTCATATATATGAGTTCATATATGCTATTATTATGCGAAGTTAAAAGGAATAGAGCCTATATTTCACAATAAAAATATAATAAAAAATACAATAAATTCGAGAAAATATTAATAAATTCAAAGAAAATTAAGAGAAAATTATGAGATAAAGCTGATACCTCACACTAGGTCTACTACGAGCGGTGATCAGGGTAATGTGTCAGCTACTACAAAGGTAGCAATATATGAACTACTGAACACTTCTGGCCTCGAACTATAACAGTCGAGGCCTCCACTCAAACCATCGCACTCATTGACTCCTTCGTCATCTCGTGCTCCTTCTCTCACTTTCTCTTATATTGCACTGAATAGGTCAATATCCTTCCTTTCTACTCATTTCTTCATATATAGAATGGTCAGAACTTCCGCCACTCTTCACACAAATTGTTATGACCATGTCACAACCCGACAGTCCCCGACATTATCACCGCCTATCAACATTTGAAGTTATCGCTCAAGTCATCACATCGGAAACCCTCAGTCTCCCGATGCTGATGTATGCTTTCATGGTGATCAAACCCCATTTACGCCCCTGTCAAAATATACTTGTACTATCTGGTTATACTCTGATATGTCCCCTTTTATTATGATGATCCATTCTACTCTATGTTTCACATATGCCTATATATACCTGTAACCCTCTGTGAGGAGTATGCTTTTACCACAGTTTCATTGTGGTAAAACACTCCTTTTATTTCATTTATATTTTACATATTCTATTCATATTTTTCTATCTTTCATATTCTTCAAATATTGCATATTTCATTAGTTCGAAGCATTGTGTATACTTGTGGGTGCACTCAGCACCAATTAGAACTCAGACACACTTTAACCCAAGAACCACCACTCGTAAGACACAAACTAGGTCTACTACAAGTGGTGATCAGGGTAACGTGTCAGCTGCTACATAAGTAGCAGTATCTGAACTACTGAGCACTTCTGGCCTCGAACTGTAATAGTCGAGGCCTCCACTCGAACCATCGCACTCGTTGACTCCTTCGTCATCTCGTGCTCTTTCTCTCACTTTCTCTTATATTGCACCGAATAGGTCAATATCCTCCTCTTCTACTCATTTCTTCATATATAGAACGGTCTGAACTTCTACCACTCTTCACACCCTCGGACTATTTCCTTTTCTCATAATTCCACTCTCAGTTAATCACGGTCTCTGAACTTATCATAACCCTCCCATTCCTAGTCAAGCTTATTTGTCAATAATGTTTTCCACTCTTTCCTTAGTTAGTATTTTCTAGATGCTGAATACTTGAATATGAACCCGCTGTAGTTGTAGTTACTAGGCAATCAGAATATCAACTCAGAATACCCACATACATCTCTAGAAGTCTTATACTAAGTATTCTGCTCTCCCCCTTTGCGTGCGTTCTCCCACTCTCAGTCCCTGACCCCTTGGCTCGACACTCGACTTACCCTTCAATTCCGATTGGTAACTCACTGAGAGGTACCCATTAGGACTAGTCTTCACCTGTCTGAAATTTAAGGACACCTGACAGATATTTGCAAGTGCACAGCATATAAGCTGAAGCCAGGTCCTTCCGATCGGTCCCCGTCGGCCAACTGACATTAGTCAGTTTTCAGTTCTTAACAGTATATTCTGATTTCACACTTGCATTTTCCATTAATCATGCCTCCAAGGAAAAAAGATGCCAAGCCAAGTGGCAAAGCAGAATCTTCCACTCTCAAGTCTCCATTCCTGTATACAGCCCGAGCTACTCCGAGAACCCCACAATCAGAAACCTCTGAAGAATCCCACTTTGTGGAAATTACCGGCAATGCTGAAGAAGTTACTGAAGCAACCAAACCCAAAGCACCTGAAGGGGTTAACAATCAATCAGCTCTGGGACCTGAACCCAAGGATGGCGACCAACCCATACCTCAGGCTAGTGGTCCTAAGACGTCTGTGAAGCAAAAACCGGATTTCGATCCTGACAAGACCTGGGAATTGTTCTCAGGTACCCTAGGATCCCTTAATGATTCCTTAAAAACAATACCAAGGAAAAAGAACCTGGACAAACCCGAGTCAACAAACCCAAAGAAATTGCCAACATTTCTCATGCAATGTCAATTCAATGTTTGGGACCGCCTGGCTGCTTTTGCAACAGATGACTGAAAGGTAAACTTTGCACTCTCGTACCTTAAGGATTCCACAGCAGCCTGGTTTGAACCTGCATTCTCTTGCCTCACCTCTAAAGATCCCGATTTGCTTCACAATTGGGATGCCTTTGTTGAGGAACTTGAAACAAACTTCGGTCCCTATGACCAAACCGGTGATGCCGAAACCACACTTTCTAATCTCAAAATGAAAGACACCCAGTGTGAGAGGTATGGTGAAATACACTCAGGAAATATAGTCGGATGAGCTCTTACTATATTCCCTTTATTATTTCTGTTTTCTCTCTATTTTATTATACATCTATAATTAGTTCGACAACCTATGTATGCGGTACATCGACTCTTGTGGGCACATACATGCCAGACTTATGTATTCTAGTGCCCGTAGTTAGAACTCAGACACTTTTACACCACAACCACGACTTACCCAGACACCTGTTAGTGTCCTGTAAGTTGTGATTGGTGTATCATCTCGACCATCACAGACAGGCTTTAGCTATCTACTCAATCAGAGTTTCGAACTGTACCAGTCGAAACTCAATCCTTATCTCAACCCGCGCAGACTACATCCACACTACTCTATTATTCAACTTTCTAGTTACTCTACTTTATACTCGAGCAGTCATCCAGAATCGCACTTAACAGTCAATTCTACTTATTTGTTCTAGCTCTCTACTTTACTCTAGATAGCTACTTCTCTCTACCATATTGAACTAAGTAGTCAATACATCTTAGTGTCGTACCTAAACGGTCGATATTCTTCATATATAGAACAATTAGAACTTCCACCACTCTTCACAGTGGTGATCTGGGCCGGACCGCTCTTTCCCTACAAAGAAAAAATGATACTTTATGACTACTAGCTTCTAAGCACGTAAATGACCACTGGCAAGAACCAAACGCCGAGATCTTCAATGACCCCGAGTAGTTCAAAACCTTGTCAAAGACCTGCAAGTCTGGAACCACCCCATAACGTCACCATGAGGAAGTCTTCGTTGACTTTTCAAAAACCAGTTCCTCCTGAAAGTTCCCCCAGAGCAGCAGCTGGACCATCAACGGATGCCCCCCCAAGTCCATGTGAGGAACGTCCATCAACTGAGCAGTTGAACATTCCTGGAGCTAATGTCGAGACTACCCGTGCTCCTGAACCTGTTCTCTCGTTCCTGCCTAGGCAGGTCATCCTTAAGCAATTCTTTGGGGGTCATATGGTTTACGCTCAGCCCGTCGACCTACAATGGGATGCGTACTACACCGATCAAATCCCTGCAGATCAGGTTACTCCCTTTGCGGAGGAGTACAATACGGATTACCCTCTTTTACCGGTGACTGTAGCAGTCTGGTTAGGTCTTTATGAGGCCATTTTATCGGCGCAGGACCTATTCACAGGACCTGGAACCCTTGAGGATCTGACCTGCTTGATTCCCAAATGGTCGAGTGAGGTTACTTCTGTTGTGGAAGGAGGAAGAACGATTCTTAAACAAGAAGTGTTCTCTTTATTTCTCGAAGCGCTCCGCACACACGATGATGCATTGCAAATCCTTCATGTCCTACTCAGTGGGGATCACATCGTCCCCAAGGTTGACTACCAGTATATATACATCTGGATGTTGGAGGAGTCTCTTAACGGAATCACTCAGAATTCTTCGTTTGTGTATTTTACTCTAAGGGGTCGGTTAAGGCAAAATCAGAGGAGACTTAATGAGATGGTTTTGGAAGTGCTTTACCCTTATGGTGATTCCATCCAGGTACCCAATTCACCCATTTCCACAACTAGTTCATTTGTTTGTACCCTGAATGGGTCTCCCGACACTCGTTTCCTTCATTCGCTCAATCGTCCCATTATTTTGCAAGACTTCCTGTCAGATATGAGGATGCAAGTTGCAGACCGTCTTCAGGAAAAAGGAATGGAAATCTGCACTCCCCTCTATCAACCTCAGCCTCATCAACCTTTGAATACGGTTGAAATCGAGAGAGAAATCGCGATGGAACCTAGCCCTACCCCCCACCAGGGAATTCACCACTCTCGCATCGCATTCGAATGAATTCTGGGTAATTCTAACGTCAGTAATGAGGAAACTGTGACTAGGAATTGATCAGTCACCAACAGGGGTCGACCATCTTTCTCTACTGCATTCACTGAGGGTATAGCTGGTCAAGTTGGTGGTCAAGGATCGCTGAATCCAGTCGATCCCCGCCACTCCCTGCTGATCTCCTCGAACCCCTTTCT
This sequence comes from Hysterangium stoloniferum, assembly GCA_015178975.1. NCBI lineage: Eukaryota > Fungi > Basidiomycota > Agaricomycetes > Hysterangiales > Hysterangiaceae > Hysterangium > Hysterangium stoloniferum. Next base: position 181,775 of record WHVD01000149.1, on the reverse strand, counting down.
GCCATCAGGAGGACCCCCTAGTAATCCATCTGGGAGTTCTAGTACCTCAAGCCATGGAGGGAATTCAGGACATGGGGGGCATCACGGTAGAGTACCTAACTCTCCCTTTCAAACTATGATGCAGCCTCGAGCCAGTGCACCTATCAATGACTTACCTAAGGATAAAAGGATCGCTCTTAACACCAATGACATCAAGATAAAATGGTCCGACCTTCCCGAATACGATGGGACTCAACCCAAGGCGTTGGACTACATCATGGATATTATGAGTCTCTCGGAGATCTCAGACTCCATGAGTACATTGTTGGGAGTCACTCTGCCAAGATGACTCACCGGCGATGCCAAGATCTGGTGGAGCACCCTAGACTGTGAACATCACACTGAATTCAGTCGATCTCACGGATCATTTCTTTGGGGCATTGTAGAAGGATTACTTGGAACTCATTGGCGCGAATCCTTAGCTCTAGAATGGGAAGCCATGAAATTTCGACAAGCCAATCACAATCATGAGACACCCGTTCATTACATTCAGCAGAGGGTCAAGCTCTATCGATTCTTGTATGGGTTCCACCAAAACCGAAAGGATGAAACGTGCAGACTCATCTTGATGCTGCCCAAGGAATGGCTTTACCTTCTACAGGGACAACCTATCGACGACATCATGAGCCTGCAGACTTATGCGAACAATTTACAAGAAGCTCTGATTAATGCTTGGGTTCAAACACATCAAAAGCGTTATCGGTTTCAGAAACCCAGAGTCATGATCGCCGAGCAAGATGAGTCGGATCCCTGGCATGAGGAAGAACACTCTGGAGGAATCAACCCCACTAATCGCGGCCATGTCCTCCTCGGCGAACTCGAGGATAAAACTGTCCCTAGGAGATTGAATGCAAAACAGGGTAGGAAACACGGCAAGCTCTTTTTCGAATGAAGTGACAAGAAAAGCGTCGCCAAACCCCCGAAGGAGTGTTGGATTTGTGGGAGTTTAGAGAATGCTGCCGCCATTGCACTACACAAACCTCCCGCCCTGCACCTCTCGAAGTTCCACAAGGAATACGGAGGGCCCGGATTTTAAGATCGACTGCCCTCACACGGGCAGGATGTCGCACTATGTCTCTATTAACAAATGCTCCATGCAGAACCCAATGGAGGAGGTGGAGGATCAAAGGGCATGTGAAACGGTTTATGGATTAAGCATACAGGGACAAGTACATAACATTGATGAGGAATCGATTTTCATTTCTGTCTACCTTCCTCAGTCAGAGGACAACATCGTTTCAGACGTGAATGCATCTTCAAATGAGAACGAGGCATCACAAGTCTATGTTTCTATATCAGACCGTGATTTTCTCGAGAAAGGAGACTGACTAGATGCTCATCGTCAGAACTGGAAAGGTCTCACTGAGACGAGAGTTTTATCGCGACCTGAACCTCCCACCATTGAGGAAATCATCGACAAGGAAGCATTTGCAAACCGATCTAAGGAAATAAGTCAGACCTATGTTATAGAAGACCCCTCTGAGTCAGAGGGATCGGAGAAGGAGAGCTTCCCCTTTGACCCAGGACAATTACCCAACTTAATTCCTTCTGATGAGTCAGACTCTGAAGCAGACGACTCTATTTTGAATGCTACTCCCAAGGTACCTAATGGTAGACGCATCAGGAGGAACGTCAAACTGGCTACAAGAAAAGAAAGCAAAAGACCTAGAGTTCAATACCCTCAATCCAGTTGGCTTATGGAGGAGGATTCGACTATTATCTATCACAGAAGGGACCCTCCGGGTGGATATTCCAGTATCGGGATTTCAGCATTACACATCTACGGATGCGTAGGGAACTCAGAAACCTCAAATCCTATCAAAATCAGGCTGGATGCTGGGGCCGACCTCTCCTTAATTTCGGAGGACTTCTATAAGGAACTAGAGGACCACGCCAAGCTCAAGCAAGGACTCAAGCTGTGCCTCGTACAACTTACCGGTAATGCCAAAGTATTAGGATATGTCAACGTCCCCATTTATCTCGAGGATGACACCGGTATGCTCCTTAAATTTACCGCCGAAATGTACATTGTCCGAGGTATGACTGTCCCGATTCTTCTTGGAGAAGACTTTCACATGAACTATGAGATCAGGACACTGCGAGACCAACCACTGGACTCTAGATTGATTTTGCCAGGGAGAGCGGGTGTGAGAGGTATGGCGAAATACACTCAGGAAATATAGTCGGATGAGCTCTTACTATATTTCCTTTATTATTTCTATTTTCTCTCTTTTATTATATCTATAATTAGTTCGACGACCTATGTATGCGGTACATCGACTCTTGTGGGCACACACGCGGACTTATGTATTCTAGCGCCCGTAGTTTAGAACTCAGACACTTTTTACACCGCAACCATGACTTACCCAGACACCCATTAGTGTCCTGTAAGTTGTGATTGGTGTATCGTCTCGACCGTCACAGACGGGCTTTAGCTAATCATTCAAACTGAGTTTCGAACTGTATCAGTTGAAACTCAATCCTTATCTCAACTCGCGTGGACTACATCCACGCTACTCTATTATTCGACTCTCTAACTACTTGTTAAGAACTGGAAACTGACTAATGTCGGTGGCCGACGGGGACCGATCGGAAGGACTTGGCTTCAGCTTATGTGCTGCGCCCTCGCAAATATCCGTAGGTTGTCCTTAAATTTCGGACAGGCGAAGACTATATCCTGAGAAGGACCTTTCGGTGAGATACCGATCGGAACCGAAGGACAGGTCAAGTGTCGGGCCAAGGGATCGGGCCGAGAATGGGCGAGCGCACGCGAAGGCGGAAGGGGGTTCTTCTAGTATGAGACTGCTACAGACGTATGAGGGTATTCTGAGTCGATATTCTGATTGCCTAGTAACTACAATTACAGCGGGTTCATATACAAGTAACAGGTGTCTGGAAAATACTAATGGGGAGAAGGGCGGAACACGGTATTAACAATAAGCTTGACTAGGAACGGGAAGTTTATGATTAGTTTGGAGGCCGATGATAACCGAGAGCAGGATTACGATAAAAGGAAATGGTTCAAGGACTACAAATATAGATAGACATATGCGAAACATAAGATTGAACGGATCAACATAATAAAGGGGACGTATCAAAGTTTGACCAGACAATACGAGTTATTTTGACGTGGGCGTAAATGGAGTTTGATCTTCGCGAAACATTCGTCAGCTTCGGTGCCGATGGTTTCCGAGAGGATGACTTGAAACGTTGACAAGTGGCGATAACCTCGGGGCCGATAGGGTTGCGACACGGTCGTAACACTACTCTACTTGCACTTGAGCAGTTGTCCAGAATCGCACTTAACCAGTTGATTCTGCTTATTCATTCTAGCTATCTACCTTACTTTAGATAGCTACTTCTCTCTACCGTATTGAACTAAGTAGTCAATACGTGTTCAGTCCGTATTAGACTTAGACAGTCAATACATCGTGGTATCGTACTTCAACGGTCGATATTCTTCGTATATAGAACGGTTAGAACTTCTACCACTCTTCACAGCGGGATCTATCCCAGCCCATTTTTCCAAGGAGCCACAGCCTTTAGCCTTCTCGATTAGCAAGATCCCCCTTGAGGAACTAGCCAATGACTCACCTGAATTGACTTCCAAACCAGACAAAGGAGTGTGTACTGAAAGAGTCGCACGGGCCCTGCAGGATTGTACCATAGAACTGGAATCGGCTCGATTAGTACCAATCTTTGTGGGAGATCTTATTGGTGACCAATGGATAGTTGAGGGAGTTGTCTTGCAGAATGATGATGGGAGTATACTAGCTGCTCCCACCACTGCCATCTCTAGGGAATGTGCCACGATACCTCTCCCTAATCCCTCTCTGACGCCAATAATCATTAGACAAGGGGAAACCGTTGGATTAATTCACGACATGAACAAATAGGCCCAAACGCCTAGATCTTTGACTGAGAAGGCATCAGTGCAGTCAACGGCAACCAAGATTGCCCACCTCATCAAAAGTCTATCAAGAATAGAAGAGGAGCATGTCCTTAATCCTCCATCTTCCAAACTGCCCCCAGAATGGGAACTCACAGACGATTTCGACCCGGCAGGCCCTAAAACGTCAGAGGTTGCCACCACGGAAACATTTCATGCGGAAGATCTGCATAAGCTGGTTAACTTAGGACCTGACATCCCTACCGACGTCTCCTCCCACTTGGAGTCGGTATTAACTAAGAACATCCTAGCCTTTGGAGTAGACGGGCATTTAGGACAAGTAGATGTCAAGGTCAACATCCCATTGAAAGAGGGCATGCAACCTATTTCAATGTCAATGTTTCCAACCTCCCCAGCTAATAGGAAAGTCATCGATGAACAAATGGATACTTGGTTCCAACAGGGGGTAATCGAACCGTCCAAGAGTCCTTGGGGGCACCAGCCTTTGTTGTCTATCACAACGGGAAACCACAAGTAGTGATTGACTATAGAAAGTTGAACAGTCTAACAGTTCCTGACGAATTTCCACTGCCACGCCAGTTGGAAATCATGCAAGCGCTCTCAGGATCCAACATCTTATCTTCCTTCGATGCACTAGCCGGTTTTACCCAACTTGAAATGTTAGAGGAAGACAAGCTGAAGACCGCCTTCAGATCCCATTGAGGACTGTGGCAATTCAGGAGAATGCCCTTTGGACTTCGTAATGGACCTTCTATATTCCAAAGGGTTATGCAAACTGTACTTGCACCTTACTTATGGATATTCTGCCTAGTTTATATTGACGACATCGTGATCTTTTCTAAGACATGGGACGATCATCTAGAGCATTTAGACCAGGTTCTACCAGCTATAATTGCAGTGGGAATCACTCTCTCGCCTAAAACGTGCTATGTGGGGTATAATTCAATTCTACTACTAGGACATAAGGTGTCTAGACTCAGCTTTTCGACCCATCAAGAAAAGGTTAGAATTAGCTACACCTAAGATAGCAGATCTTCAACATTTTCTAGGGATGGTTCTGTACTTCTCTGCTTACATACCATTTTACTCCTGGACGGTTGCTCCACTTTTCAACCTCTTAAAGAAAGGAGTTCGTTGGAATTGGAATTCTGAACACGCCTGAGCTTTTGAAGACATCAAGGTTGCATTGAGCTCAGCTCCAGTACTCGGACACCCCACGAGCGGTATGCCTTTTCAGTTATACACAAATGCTTCAGACTTCGCGCTAGGATGTTGTCTCCAACAAATACAGAAAATGACACTTAAGGACCTAAAAGATATGAAAATTTATGCCCAAGCAAGAGCAGCCTTCGATCAATCACGAGATGTGCCCATTTTTGTTACTCATTATAAAACCAAGGAGCCGGAATTCACCTGGATGGATTCCTGGGCCACAGATTTTGATGACACCAGTGTCACGGTCGAACACGTTATCGCCTATTGGAGTCGTACGCTCAAGAAAGCAGAATGTAACTATTCAGCCACAGAGCGAGAAGCATTAGCTGCTAAAGAAGGATTAGTCCATTTCCAGCCCTTTATCGAGGGAGAACATATCCTTTTGATCACTGACCATGTGGCATTACAATGGGCCAGATCTTACAAGAATACTAATCGTCGACTGGCCACATGGGGGGCAGTATACACTGCATACCCCGGTCTGGAAATCCTACATAGAGTGGGATGGATACACAGCAATGTTGACCCACTGTCTAGACTTCCTCAAGTACCTAACTGTGCTAGCCCCGCGAGAGACGACCTCTTACCAATCATAGTGGATTCTTACAACCAGAATGACGACGAGACATTATGGGAGAACAAACCAGCGGAAAAGGCCATCTTTCTCACTGTGAGGAGTATGCTTTTACCACAGTTTCATTGTGGTAAAACACTCCTTTTTATTTTATTTATATTTTACATATTCTATTCATATTTTTCTATCTTTCATATTCTTCGAATATTGCATATTTCATTAGTTCGAAGCATTGTGTATACTTGTGGGTGCACTCAGCACCAATTAGAACTCAGACACACTTTAACCCAAGAACCACCACTCGTAAGACACAAACTAGGTCTACTACGAGCGGTGATCAGGGTAACGTGTCAGCTACCATATAGGTAGCATTATCTGAACTACTGAACACTTCTGGCCTCGAACTATAACAGTCGAGGCCTCCACTCGAACCATCATACTCGTTGACTCCTTCGTCATCTCATGCTCTTTCTCTCACTTTCTCTTATATTGCACCGAATAGGTCAATATTCTTCCTTTCTACTCATTTCTTCGTATATAGAATGGTCAGAACTTCCGCCACTCTTCACAGTGGTGATCTGGGCCGGACCGTACTTTCCCTACAAAGAAAATCTCTTTTTATATTTAAATACGAAATTCTAACTATACAGCTGCGAGGTGTCAACATTCGCAACTTCGCAAAAGGCTGTCTGGAACTCCTCGCACGCTGAGCGTTGTGAATCTGGTCAAATGGAAGGTAACTCGAACTTCGAGCAGTTGAGTCCCTTGGAAAGGCAAAATGCTCGCATCTTCATGAAGGATACCCTGGTCTTCCCGCCGAGACAAGTTATGCTCGAGCATCATGGCCAACTACTTTATTCAGAGCCTGTCAATGTGAAGTGGAGCTCCTATTATGCTTCTCGAGTTTCGAGGGATAAGGTTGTCATTGCCACAAAGGATTAGAAGACAAAGTACCCATCCATGCCTACGAGAATAGCCATCTGGCTAGGAAGGTACCATGGCATCATATCGGCACAGGACTTATTCACTTGGCCTGGAACTCTCAATGAGGTAACAAAGTTAATCCCAAGGTGGTCAAATGAAGTAATGCTTTTCTGAGAAAAGGGAATAGCGGGTATCAAGATGGAATTGTTCATTCTGCTCTCCAATTTACTTTGTGTGCATGATGATTTGCTACAGATTATGCATGTATTGCTCAGAGGGGACCACATCGTGCCAAGGGTCAATACAGATTTCATATACATTCAAATGTTGAAGGAATCCATATACAGTAAACCCTCGAATGTGTGTTTCGCCTACTTTACTCTCAGGTCAAAATTGATGCATAACCTGGAGAGATGTAACAAGATGATGGCAGAATTGCTCAGTGGATTTGATGAGCCAGAACAAACATCTTCATTCTCCAGCTCTAGCCCCTTTCATGAAGAATGTCCTGGGATCCATGCCAGATCAACTGACAAAAAAGGACAGTTGTCTTCCTCGAATGTGCCTATGGAAAAGATCACAGTCAAAGTCATCTCCAGTTCCCCATCATTCTCAGGTCGAGATTTGCAGTGTCCTGACGAATCTCGCCATCCATCACCTATCCATCCTATCCCATTTACTCCACCGAGTGGACCCTCCAATAAGTCGTCCGATAGCTTGAATGATTGGGACTGTGGTAAAGGGTTGGAAACTGGGGGGCAGAAATCAGACGATGGTTCTGACAATAGAAAAGGCTCGGAACAGGACTCACCAATGGTAAAGCTATCCCACCTCACAGAGCTCGACAAACGTCTTCCCATGGAGACACCACTGGGAATTCATCGACATAAACCCCTAGTTCCAGAATGGGGGGCACTGACAAAGTTTCTGCAAATGGAAGGCAGTCATGGACACACCGCGAAGGATACCTCTCGATGGACCAAGCGAAGGACGAATACATTCCCATTTGACCCCGGACGCTCCCTTGAAAATTACATCACATGGGGGACAATCGTTATATTGCGAGATCATTCTGGAACAATGATATCGCAACAGGGGGGCAGTATAGGGGGTATAGGAGAGGGCGCATATGGGATCGTCACCTATGGCCTGCAAGAGCACACTAACATCTGCATCACCAGTCTCGCTGATGGAACAGTCGAGAGCTGGGTGCAGTGCATGAGCGCATAGGTGCGACTGTGTGGGAGTGTGGGTGTGGGCATATGGTACAGGCATATGGGTGCTGGTGTATGGATTAGGTGTGCGGCGTATAGGTACGACGCATGGTGGTGGGTGCAGTTTGAGAGTACGCACAACCGCACACAACTGCGCTACACGAGTGCACACAATTGCGCTGCACGAGTGTGCGCAACTGCGCTGCACAAGTACACACAACGGTGCTGCACAAGTGCGCGCAACCGCACTACACAAGCGCTGCACGAGTGCACACAACTGCAAGTGCACAAGTGCACGGTGCGGGTGCGGATGTGCGCTACGTGGATGTGGTGCGTGTGCACAGCGCGTAGATTGTGGTGCACGTGCGTGGGGTGTGGATGGGGGGCGTGCATGTGGGGTGTAGATGTGGGTGCGCAAACACGCTGCGTGAGCGTGCCAGCACGTCGCATGGGTGCATGAGGGTACGCCGTATGGGTGCATGACTGCACAAGTGTGTGCGCACGGCGCGTGGACGTGGTGCATGCGCACAGTGCATGGACATGGGTGTGCTGTGTGTGGGTGCATAGGGACGGGTGTGGTTTGAGAGTACGCAACCACACTGCATGGGTGCGGTTCGAGGGCGTGCTGTGCGAGTGCACAAAGTACAGGTGTGTAAGTGCAGTCCATTGGCGCGGTTCAAGGGTGCGCTGTGCGGTGCATCGCGCATGCTAGGGTTTGAAAGGCGACTGGGCCAATGGAAACAGAGGGTGCTGCAGAGCAAGGCAACATAAGGGCACAGATTTGAGTCACTGGGGAGATACCCTCCAAGTGACGAGTGATTGGGGCCGTGGGCCTACTTTCAAAGGACCATCCCATGGTGCTGTGTAGAGTCAGTGCTAGAATATCTTACCCAGTCCCTCCAACAACAAGGAGATGGTGTGAGGTCGACAGTCAAGTACGAAACAGAGTAAAGGACTGACCTCCAAAACTTGTGGACACATGTGGACACATGGCCGTGTCACCTCACAACGAAGCCTTCACACCATCTCAACCTTCAACGTCATCTACTCTTAGCCTTAAAAGACTTTAAGCACGATAACCTGTAACGAGACAGTTACACTCAGTCGTGCGCAAATAGTATGCAAACGTCTGAGGTGATATGCACCTAGCTCAAAGACTAAATACGAAATGTAGTCTTTTCACGTACAAATAAGTAGATCAATAACAAACGTGTTGTTGAAAATGCTATGTGAAACAAGGTTAGTGTGATGAGACACTAAACAAAAGGGGTTGGACGAATTTATATAACAATTGTGTCAATTTGGAACAATCGGAAACAAAAGGTCAATAGACTGTGTCACACTTGTATTTCCAACACTCCCCCTCAAGTTGAGCGCAGTCCTAGTTCAGCAGCGAAATGCTTGACTTTCGGTGAAGGCAAGGCTTTGGTTAGTGTCGGAAACCATGTTGGCTGTGGGACAATAGATAAGGTGCAGTTTACCATTTTCGATAACCCAACGAATGAAGTGAAAACGGATGTCGATGTGTTTCGTGCGAGCATGATATTGATGATCTTTTGCAAGTGCAATAGCAGATTGTTTATCAGAAAAGAGAGTCGTTGGACCAGAGATAGGTGTGAAAAGTTGCCCAATAAAAGTACAGAGCCATAATGCCTCTTTCGCAGCATGTGTTGCAGCAACATACTTGCTCTCTGTTGTCAAAAGTGAAACAGTTTCTTGACGCTTTGAGGACCACGATACGGCTCCACCATCAATGAGGAAGGCATATCCTGATATCACTCGTCGATCTTCACCCATACTTCCATCCGCATCTGCAAAACCAGTCAGCACTTTCTCAGCTCCCCCATATGTCAATTTCAGATGCTTTGAGCCTAACAGATAACGATAGATGCGTTGAACAGCATCCCAGTGTGTTGGTCCAGGGTTGCTTGAAAATCGTGATACGGTGGTTACAGCATAAGAGATGTCAGGACGTGTGCCAAGAGAGGCATACATCAGTGAGCCTACCGCTTCACGATAAGGAACATGACGCATTATTGCATACTCTTCGCCAGTTGAGGGGGCTTGCCCAGAATGGAGGCGAACATTCGGCTCCATTGGAGTGGATACAGGCTTAAGTTCTGCAAAACCAAAATGACATAGAATAGAGTCGATGTAGGATGCTTGGGATAGGGAGATAGTATGTGTGTCACGATTTCTTGTGACCTCAATGCCTAGCAACCAATGGAGTTCACCCAAATCAGTAATCTCAATGTACTTGCTGATTTGCGACTTGAGGGAAATAACATGATCAAGGGATTTTGCAGCTATAGTGCAATCATCCACATGTACCACCACAATTGTGTGTTCACCTGAGTCTCCACGTCAAAAAAATACGGCTTGGTCAACATTGCACTGTACAAAGTTTAGTTTGTCGACTAGAATTTCGACTAGCCTCTGATACCAACGTCTCCCACTTTGTTTTAGGCCATACAGTGTTTTACATAATCGACAGACCTTTTTGGGGTGTTTGGACGATTCGAAGCCTGGTGGTTGACGCATGTAGAGGACCTCATCTTCAGTGAGGGTACCATTCAGGTAAGCACCTTTGATGTCAATCTAATGAAGTTCGAGGTCGAGATGAGCTGATAGGGCTAGGACAGTTCATATGGAAGACAGGTTGGCGACTGAGGCATAGGTGTCGAAATAATCAACACCAGGGACCTGTGAGAAACCTTGAGCTATGAGACGTGCTTTATGGCGTACAATATGGCCAGCAGCATCTTTCTTGGCATGGAAAACCCACTTTGATCCTACCAGATGTGCTCCAGAGGGTAAGTCAGTCAGCTCCCAGGTACCAGCAGCTTCCAATGTAGCCAGTCTGGACGACGCTTTGCTTCTGCTAGAGAACTGGGTTCTAAAGCTTCAGCTTCTGCAATTTCGTCATTCATCTCCATTGCGACTTCAGATGCCTCAAGAAGATCTTCTTCTATTGCAAGCATCATTTGTTCTGCTACTCCTTCTTCCTCAAAAATAACATTCTCGACTTGTGGAGGAAGTTGGATGCCATGTGGGATTGTAGGTTCACTAGGCCAGTGAGTATTTCTCCCAGTGCCATTTATGATGTCCAGAATGCATTGACTAGGCTTTCGAATACACTTTGTGGGTGGTTCAGATGCAGGTGTGGTGGTATTACTGGGTGGTGGATCTGGTGAGTCAGACGGCGTCGATATTATTGCATTTGGAATCTGAAAATCATCTTCCTCCCCCTCACATGATATCGGTGCTGCTGCAGATGGGTCAAAATAGACATTTCGCTCAACAGTGACTCTGTGCTCAAGTGGCCAGTAGACTCAACAGCCATTCTCACTGGATGAGTCAATGCCAACCCAACGGCCTTCTTTTACACAGTTACCCAGCTTATTGCCTGTTTCCAGACGCACCCACACCTTGCTCGCCCACACCCGCAAATACCATAAGTCAGGTTTCTTTCCTGTCGCCGCCTCATGTGGTGTTATACCATTAGGCAAGGCCTTGGTAGATGTTTGGTTTTTCAAAAATACGGCATGACTGACAGCTTCTCCCCAGAGAAAACATGGTAAGCCACTGTCATGAAGCATGGCACGAACCTTCTCTATGAGAGTGCGATTCAAATGCTCAGCAACACCATTATGCTGGGGGGTATCATGAACTGTAAGTTTTTGTGCTGTACCTGAATTCTTCAAATGGAGTGTGAATTCCTTTCCTAGGTACTCGCCACCTCAATCTGAGTGAAGGATTTTCACCTTGGCTCCCATCTGTGTATTGCACCACACTTCATACTCCTTGTAAGCAGGAAAAGCATCAGACATCTGCTTTAAAAGGTAAAGGTGTGTTAAACAAGTTTTATCATCTGTGAAGGATATATAATATCTTCGTCCCCACAGAGTAGCGACAGGTGCAGGAGCCCAAATATCTGTATGGACCTCTCCAGCGAACTCTGTGGCACGGTCCCCTTGGTGAGCCTTGGCAATAGGCTTCCTAGTTGCTTTGGAATAGATGCAAGGCTCACAGAAAGTAAGCTCATCTGATGTTGTATCCAGTTTGAGGCCACTGACAAGGCCTTTTTTAACTAGTCGCTGTGCAACTTCAGGTGCAATGTGCCCCATCTGACGATGAAGTTCCATGACAGTGACACTTTCTGTTTCAGTTACAGCATGTGTAATACCACCAGTTTCATGGACCACTCTGTAAAGTCCTTTCGCCGTCTTGGGAACCTGACCAATGACTTCACCATCAGGATCGGTGATAGTGCACATACCATTTCCGAAAGTGGAGGAGAATCCTTTTTCATCAAGACGGCCAATTGACACTAATGTGTAGCCAACTTCAGGTGAAAAAGGCACTTCAGTAAGTCGAAGCATAGATACATCAAACCCATTTGGGACCTGGATGACCATTTCCCCAACTCCTGTAGTGGCAAAACTCTGTTTATTTGCAGCAGTGAATGACTTCGGGGGAATGCTTGAAAGGGTATCAAACATTTTCCGGTAAGGGGATATGTGTCATGTAGTTCCAGATTCATATAACTCAACACTGGCTTGTCAGGACAATCTGTACTGACCCCAGCAGCTGTTCCGACTTCCTCGTCCTGGGCTCTGGGTGAGTGGGACCTTTCGTCCATGAACAATCTGCTGTTGCTCATCTCAGATACTTCCAGGTCTTCCATTTCACAGCCTAGAGGTGAATCGTCATCACCTACTTCAGAGAACCAATCATTGACATTCTCTTCGTTTTCCATGTGGTCTTCAATATCTGCAATAGAGGAAGACTCTACAGACATGAGTTCGGGTAAGGAGCTCTTATCAAAAAGACTAAACTCAGACTCGCTAACTGCGAATGCTCCATCCTCAGAGTTAGAGTCCTCAGCGACATTGGCCAAACCTTCATTCGGCTTCAGAAGGCCATTATTTGTGGGTGGGAGTGGACACTTGCGCTTCAAGTGTTCAGTTGAACCACAGTTCCAACAAGCCCGTGGGGGCCTATCACTGGTTGTGAAGAGTGGTAGAAGTTCTAACTGTTCTATATACGAAGAATATCGACCGTTGAAGTACGATACCACTATGTATTGACTGTCTAAGTCTAATACGGACCGAACGCGTATTGACTATGTAGTTCAATACAGTAGAGAGAAATAGCTATCTAAAGTAAGGTAGATAGCTAGAACGAATAAGAAGAATCAACTGGTTAAGTGCGATTCTGGACAACTGCTCCAGTGCAAGTAGAGTAGTTAGAGAGTCGAATAATAGAGTAGCGTGGATGTAGTCCACGCGAGTTGAGATAGGGATTGAGTTTCAACTGATACAGTTCGAAACTCAGTTTGAATGAGTAGCTAAAGCCCGTCTGTGACGGTCGAGACGATACACCAATCACAACTTACAGGACACTAACGGGTGTCTGGGTAAGTCGTGGTTGCAGTGTAAAAAGTGTCTGAGTTCTAAACTACCGGCGCTAGAATACATAAGTCTGGTGTGTGTGCGCCCACAAGAGTCGATGTACCGCATACATAGGTCGTCGAACTAATTATAGGTATAATGAAAGAGAGAAAATAGAAATAATAAAGGAAATATAGTAAGAGCACATCCGACTATATTTCCTGAGTGTATTTCGCCATACCTCTCACACTGGTGTAGTGACTATTGAGGGATCTGGTTTTACTATCAACTGCCATGGCTTCGTGAGCAGTGTCAGTGCCTTTGACTTGATGGTGCAGAGGGTACTTCATTTTTTGATGTTCCCACTCTTCAGATATGATGGAAATAAGGATATCTGGGTCAATGGTCTTGGTGGGACTCCAAAGCTTGGCAGAGGTGAGCTGATTTGATGTGAAGTTGGCAAGAGAGTTCGGAAGGGATTTGATGATTGTAGAGCGATAATCTTTTTCATCAATTGTAACTCCAACTGATGCAAGTTCCCCACGCTTTGTCCGTAATCCATCCAGGAACTGCCGTACATCACCTCCACCAGGACACGACGACTCAAGGAATTGTGTGCGCAGCTCTGTTTGTGCATATGCTCCTTTCTCAGTGAACTCCCTAGTGATCTCTGCCCACATGACAGCGACAGTGGCAAGACCCTTGACATGTAATGCTGTTGAATCAGGGATTCGTTGGGTAAGCAAGTTTTTCGCTAGGCTCTCATTCTTGTGCCATTTGTTGATATCTGCTGTTTCAACAGTGGTAGGCATAGTGGCGACGAGAGGGGATGGGCAGGGATTACTGCCATAAAACTGATTCCAGAGTTCTTTGGCTTCTACTGCAGTCTGGAAACGAAAAATGAAAATAGCCCAGTTGGTTCCTTTCGGGTCAAGCTTGGGTACATTGTTAGGGAGGGTGTCAGTAGTGATGGCACCAGCAAGGGACATGGTTCACGGGGTAAGGCAGTGTATAAATGGTGAGACGAAGATTATAGCGCGGGGCCCATAACCTAAAAGACTTTAAGCACGATAACCTGTAACGAGACAGTTACACTCAGTCGTGCGCAAATAGTATGCAAACGTCTATATCAATTACCTGTACCGAGACAGTTACACTATGTTGCATAAGTGCAAGTAGATAAGTAAGAAAAACATTAACTCACCTCAGTCGTGTGCAAATAGTATGTAAATGTCTGAGGTGATATGCACCTAGCTCAAAGACTAAATACGAAATGTAGTCTTTTCACATATAAATAAGTAGATCAATAACAAACACATTGTTGAAAACACTATGTGAAACAAGGTTAGTGTGATGAGACACTAAACAAAAGGGGTTGGATGAATTTATATAACAATTGTGTCAATTTGGAACAATCGGAAACAAAAGGTCAATAGACTGTGTTGCACTTGTATTTCCAACAAGCCTTCCCCTCTGCTAAAGCTTCGTACTGAAATAGTCGAAGCTCTGTTCTTCTAAGCCTTTCAACTTACAGGTTCAGGTCAATTTGGGCTCAGCACGCGACACTTTCCAATGAGGCATTCATAGTTTCGGTTTCGGTTTGTGATGCCTTGCAACAGAGTGTCCACAGGTTCAGGTCTGGGTTCAGTGCAGCACACGGTGTTCAATGAGGTATGATGGGTCTCACTTTCACAGCACCAACATCTCCCTCCCTGAGCTGCATGTTCACTTGACGGCTTTACGGGTACACAAGGGCACTGCGTGGGTACGCAAGTGTGTTGTGCGCGGGTTCACCAGGCAGGTACGCAAGTGCACCGCATGCGAGCGCACTGCATGAGTACACAAGGGCACTGCGTGGGTGCACACATGTGCGACTGCACTGCACGAGTGCGCAAGTATGCAACCGCATGACCACGCTGCACAAGTGCACGACTGTGCGACAGCACGACAGTGTGACTGCACGATGGTACGACTGCACGATGGTATGACTGCATGACTGCGCCGCAAGAGTTCACGACCGCATGACCGTGCTGCACAAGTGTGTGACTGCGCGATCGCACTGTACGAGTGTGCGACCGCATGACTGCGCTGCACGGGTGCATGACGGTGTGACTGTATGACGGTGCGACTGCGTGATGGTGCGACTGCGCAATGGTACGACTGTGCGACTGGGCTACATGAGTGTGCAACTTGTGCTACACGGGTGCACAAATGCGGTGTGGGGGCACAGCTTGAAGATATACTACATTGATGCGCTCGTAGCTCACGGGCTGCACAACACCATGCCTCAATGACCTCACCGATGGATGCTGACTTCTAATGGAGTTCATGAGCCACGCCAACGTGCTCATCATTTGCGGTCAAATTTGCAAGTTGCGTTGATGTGCTCATCTCTCACGGTCAAATTCACGAGCATCCTTCTCACACCCGTTGATGCACCTGTAGCCCTCTGGCCACGCAACCCCATGCCCTGACAGTATTTTGCCAATGGACACGGGCTCTTTCCCCTCCTGGGTACACGGAACTCGTCATGAATGCCCGGTTACCCATCCATCATATGCAGCATTGTTCGACAAGTTCGGGTTTGGGTTCAGTGCAGCGCACGCCTTTCAACAAGGCGCGGCGGCGGTCCAGGTTGATGTCATAGTACGAGTGTCAGGAAGGTGTGTGATGTCCGTGACAATGCAACACCGATGGTGGTACACTCTAAGCTCACTGGCCGCGCAACACCGCACCTCAACGACTTCGCTGATGAACACAGACTTCCAGTGGAATTCGCGAGTCGTGTCAATGTGCTCGTCACTCGCAGTCAAATTCATGAGTGTGCTTCTCACACATGTCGATGTGCCTGTAGCCCTCTGGTTGTGCAACACCATGCCCTGACAACATCTCACCAACAGACAGGGACTCTTTCCCCTCCACCCCCTTCCCTTTACTTTTATCAGATACGTCTGGACAGAACTATGTGACCCGATGTTCGATTTCAGTTCGTGTGTTTTCGTTAGGCACAGCGACGACACGCATTTTTGATAGGCATGACTTGTGATGTCAAATTTGGCCTCGACGGGGGCAGGAGAAGCAGTTATGTGCCTGTGTTGGGATTTTGGAGTGAGGAATGTGTACACACCCAACTCAAGTGCCGTATTCGGGTTCATTATTACAATCGTACTGAACTCAGTTGATTTCGTGATTTTTTCTTTTTCCTTCAGACTCACCCACCTACTTGAAGCATTACTGGACACTTTCTAGACCTGCCATGGGCTAGACCTTTTGGGAACATAGACTGCAACCTAACTGTGCACAATAATGGTTAATTTGCGAGATCATGGTGGAATCACAATATCGCAAAGTGGGGGGCGGTATAGGGGGTATAGGGTATACATCCTGGCATGCTGCTAGGTCCCATAGACTAGCAGCATGGAAAGATCCTGATCCCGACTCTTACACTATCTCGCCACAGAAAAGCATCATAAACCTCCTCCGGTACTCATTTAAGGAGGAGGAGATTCCGATGGACTCTAATGATAGCTTACCCTCCTAACCCCAAGATGTACTGCCCAACGAGTTACATGACAGTCTGTCCGCCTACAGGACATCTACTATGAGGAATGCCTCGTGTCCTGGAAGGAGACAATGTGGCAGTGTCTAGAAGGCTATCAAGTAGTCCATTTGCTGTTCGAGGACTGAAGGAGTGCTCGACTTGGGACTGAAGGAAAAGAATGGATCTATTTTTTTCCCCTTCCCTTCCCTCCCTTTTTCCACATCGACATCTTTCCTTACTGCCCATAAACCCACCAACCTCTCTTCGAATACTGGGGTCTTGGCACCTTGCAGTTTGGGGGGCTCCACACAAGACACCTGGGGGGCATCCCTGAAGCTTTCCAGAACTTCGTATAGCACATCCCTTCGAACTGGGGGGCACTGTGAGGAGTATGCTTTTACCACAGTTTCATTGTGGTAAAACACTCCTTTTATTTTATTTATATTTTACATATTCTATTCATATTTTTCTATCTTTCATGGTCTTCGAATATTGCATATTTCATTAGTTCGAAGCATTGTGTATACTTGTGGGTGCACTCAGCACCAATTAGAACTCAGACACACTTTAACCCAGGAACCACCACTCGTAAGACACAAACTAGGTCTACTACGAGCAGTGATCAGGGTAACGTGTCAGCTACCATATAGGTAGCATTATCTGAACTACTGAACACTTCTGGCCTCGAACTATAACAGTCGAGGCCTCCACTCGAACCATCATACTCGTTGACTCCTTTGTCATCTTGTGCTCTTTCTCTCACTTTCTCTTATATTGCACCGAATAGGTCAATATTCTTCCTTTCTACTCATTTCTTCATATATAGAACGGTCAGAACTTCCGCCACTCTTCACACTCACTCATCACGAGTTAGTTGAACCAGTTGGAACCATGGAAGAGGTCCCCCAAACGAAATGGGACTTGCACAACCTCCCCAGAAATGGTGAAACCGATGAGGCGAATTTTACTCTCTCGAATCCACAATTGCTTATAGAGATCGATGAAAATTACACTAAGAAACTTCACGATGGATACCAGAAAGATCCTGCCTTCAGAAATCATTACACCGCCGATCCCATTTCTCCAAACATGGTAGCTACTTCTTCGCATTATTTCATCGGCAAGAATAAGCTATTGTCCTTTCGAGATTCGGACTGGAAAAGTCGAATCTGCATTCCTAGCAGCATGATGTCAACCATACTCAAGCTAATACATGATAACCCCTTCAAAGGAGCTCATGCAGGCAGCCACAGACTCTTTAAGCTGATGAAAGACCATTTCTTCTGGCTGAGGATATTGCACGACTGTGTGGCGTATGCTCGCAGTTGTGACATATGCCAGAAAACTAAGATCGATCATTCCACTCGACAAGGAGCTCTTTGACCCACAGATGTACCCCTAAGGTGGTTTGAGGTTGTCTCGATGGACCTGATTACCGGATTGCCTCCTTCTACAGAGAGTGCTTATTCAGCCATCTTCATTGCTGTGGATAAACTCATGCATTTCTTAATTTGTGAACCCACAACTTCAGATCTATCCACAGAGGGATTCGCATGAATCTTCGTGAATAAAGTGGCCACTCCTTTTGGTCTACCTTCAAGGATAATCTGTGATCAAGACAAGAGGTGGACCTGTAGGTTCTGGAGAGAGGTCTGCAAGGTATACGGAAGTGCCCTTGCAGTATCCTCATCCCACCATCCTCAAACCGACGGTCAAATGGAGAATGCCAATGCTATCGTGGAGCAAATGCTCAGAGCGTACTGCACTTCTTTGAAGGAGGAATGGTCTAAATGGACTCAGGTAGTGGCTCATACCTACAATTCGACGGTTCAAAGCTCAACAAGCTATGCACCGGCCCTTTTGCTGATGGGCTACTTACCGAGAGGAATGTCTCGCTATCTAGGAGGGGACAACCCCGTGGTTCCCAGAGAATTATCGGATAGCCCTGTAGCCGACCAATGGATCTTAGAATTGGAAAACCATCAACAAGTAGCGTGGGATTCGATTGCGTGAGCACAAGAAATGCAAGCTTGCAGCTACAATAAGAGATGGAGATTGGTGGAAGATATATCAGAGGGTGTGAAGAGTCAATAGATTCTGACCACTCAATGTACGAAGAATAGTATTTATTCAACTACTATTATTAAGTATTGACTGTTCTGTACAATACTGTAGATTACTAGACTGATAGTACTAGTAAAAGACACACTACACATCACAAGAGCAACTGTACAGTTGCTCGTGATGATAAGGACCAGAGAAAAGAAGAGTTGACCTTTACGGTACAACTTGTAGCTAGAAGTAAGAAAGATAATCAGCGAAAGACTGAATATCAAAGGTAGAGATATAGCAGTGCGAATCAACTAGAGTGTCGACGAGTGCAAAGACTTGAGAGTGGGACTCGACCTTCGCGGTTCAAGTCCAAAGATTACTAGTACGCAAGAAGTTGCTACCTTTATAAGTAGCTGAGACGTTACCCTTGACACCTCTCGCTATTCAACGTCTGGGTCGTTACGAGGTGGTGTCTGCTGGGTAAAAAGGTGTCTGTCTTTTGGCGCCGAGAGTGCCCATAGGTATACACAAGACTTTGAACTAAGAAATACGGGTATGCTCGAAGGATAAAGAGAATTAAAGAAAAGGAATAGAAACTAGATAATAAAGTACTATAATATGCATATTATTCCACTGTCCAATCATGCATATATGCATACCCTTCACAGTGCCCCCCAGTTCGAAGGGATGTGCTATACAAGGTGTCGAAGAGCATCTGGGACGCCACCCCAAGCTTCCTGTGAGGATCCCCCAAGGTCCAAAATGATGTTTCCCCATCGTTCCCTTTTTACTCTGAAGGATTCGGCTATTCTCGCCCGAGCCAAATCACTAGAATTCCTGTACAAGGAGTCAGCCCATCATCTGTAGGCTTTCTCTCTGCAACGAATGACTGCACAGACACTAACTGGTGGAGTGGAAATCTGCGTGAGAAGAGGAGCATTGGGGAGGGGAAACGAAGATGCGGGTAGTGGGGCAGGAATGTGTGGCTGCGTAGTGGTCTCTGTGGGAGGTGTCAGGACGAGGGCCTCGATTAAATCTACGAAGCCAGCAATAGAGAGGACACTCGCTGAGTCTGGGGGCAGACAATGAGGCTCCACTATGATGTACGGGAACATAGAGAGTTTAATCTCCTGAGCTGCTCGCGCAAGGTTCTTCCCCTCTGCGAGATCCTTGAAGGAGAGATAGAAATCCTCCATTATCTCCCACAACGGAGCAAGACCGCAACAACCCTTAAGGCTCCCGTGAAGGACCGGTTGCTGAAGTACCGGCACTAGCTGTGATAGTACCCTTCTGAGAGGAAACTGTTCGGAAGGGTAGTTGACAGCTACTCGCATCCAGAAAGTTGTGGATATGAGCTCAGTGGGGGGAAGTGGGCTGTCGGGGATGGGAATAGGGGATCGCTCTTGGAGAGGAGTGGTGGCTGCATCTCCTTTGCCTTTCTGCTTGTCATGGGAATGATGACGTCCAGTGTAAAAGGGTCCAAATCGACATCCATTCGCTCTTGTGGAAGGTCGTGGATAGGGCTACCTAAGGACACGCAATATGAATACGGAGAGTCGGGAGGGATACCTGGTGATGGCGGAAGTGGGGTCGGGACTGGTACAGCTTTCAGGGAGGGAGAGAGACGAGGTGCCAGAATCGGGGCTGAGGGAGTGTGTGCTGGGAGGAGGATGGGAGGGGGCCTCGACATTGGCGAAAGGTGTGGGACTGGAATCTGGGAAGGTTCACATTGGACTGAGGGAGTGTGTGCTGGGTGGAGGATGGGAGGGGGCCTCGACATCCTAAGTGAGGTAGGGACCGGTACAGCTTTTGGGGAGGGAGGTAGACGAGGTGTTAGAATCGGGGCTGAGGGAGTGTGTGCTGGGTGGAGGATGGGAAGGGGCCTTGACGTTGGCAAAAGACGTGGGACTGGAAGTGTAGAAGGTTTGCATTCCTGTGACAGTTGACTAGGGCGATGACCGCTCCATACTTTGGATGACGGTTTCTGTGTTTGTCTTTGGTTGGGGTCACTGGTTATGAAGCGAACTTTTGACGGGAGGAGGAACCCTTCATGGCAATCCTCTCCCAGATATCGGATGCTGTACGCACCATTCCTATTCTCGTCTTCCTCCTCATCCTCATCCGAGGAAAAATCGATTGGTCCCCTACGGTATCCCTTTTCTCGCTGGGGCAACACTTGACCGTCCCCTCGGGTACAAATTATTCGTTGCAACTTAATACGTCGAAGTAGTTCCCAGTCATAAAAGATGGTACCCTCCTTTTCCTTCCAGCTCTTGGTTCCCGTCATCCTAATGCAAGGCGTCCCACCCTCGCTATCATCGGTCTCCGCGAAGTCGGCCCATTTCTCTCCCGGGGGGGGAAGGATCAGCGCGGAAGCTCTGCTTCCAAATTGTGCTCTGTCCTCACGCCGCTGTCGCTTGGAGGGGACTCCTTCTCTTGCTCCCCTCGCCTCCTGTTGACTTCTATACTCAGTGCGCCTTTCTCTTTTGCGGGTGAGCCTCCTTGCGTTGTGTTCTTCCATAAATGTTTCCTGCCTCCGCATAGTAGCAGCGACTTCCTCTGATGACAGTCTGAAGGAGGGCCCTAACGGCTTACTCCAATCTGTACCGGTATTTCCCCCCGGCTCAGCACCAAAGGAGAAAGTCGACAGGGGGGTTGATTCTTGGGTACTCCAATTGCTCGGGACATTGTCTGTATGAGGCATGCGGGTGATGAATCCCCTGCCGGTCGTGGATGTACTGGCTGTCGGGGCCCGCGGGACCTTTTTGAACTTAGGAGGACTTGCTTGTTTTGTTGGAATGGGAGCATTGTAGCACAATAAAGTGGTGAAGTTGAAGATAGAGGGAAGGGCTGTAGATAGGTGAAGGATGTGGTATGAAAGATAAAGAAAATTTATGTGAATTTACGTGTACTTTTTTTTATATATATTGAATTGAAACTCCGCTCGGTTGGTCGTTAAATGAAATTCATTAATTGTGGCTGGGTTTTGGGTAAATGTGTCCGCCACCAATTAGTGGTTGTCCCAATCGACCGGAGGGATAGAAAAATGAAAGAGAATAAAAGCCAATGAGATGGCTCACTGAATGACTGAGATGTTTCTGAAAGGAAGTTATGAAAGAAATGGAATAAATGATAGAATAGATGATTCCTCGAGCGCATATATCCTGTTAGATTTTGAACAGCGCCTTGTATGCCCTCAGAAGTGCCGGAGCATTTCTGAGGTTAGTACTGGTTAACCACAAATCCTCTTCGGGTCCATAACCTTTCCAGCGCACCCTAAATAGCAGACGATTTCGCTGTTTTCTATGTCCAACAATAGCTTCGACTTCATATTCTTCATGATCTGATTTCAACTCTCTTAGGTTCTCAAGTTGGGGTCTTGGACCGAGGTTGGGAGGAGAGGGTTGATATTTCCGTAGATGATCCCGATGAATGACTGGATGCATCAGATACTCCGGGGGAATCTTAAGCCTAAATACTTGAGGGTTCAATTTCTCAAGGACCTCGAACAGTCCAATCCATCTTTGTATTAGTTTCTTCCCCATTCCCTTGACTTCCACCAGTTCGAGGGAGTGGGGGTTCACTAATACGAAGTCTCCCTTGGAGATATCTTCTACAGGTCTTTGCTTCTTGTTATATGCTTGTGCTTGAATCTCTTGGGCTCGAGCGATTGAATCGCGTGCCATCTGTCGATGATTTTCTAGTTCGAGAATCCATTGGTCGGCCATAGGGCTGTCTGATAGTTCTCTAGGAACTAGGGGTTCGTCACCTCCTAGAACTCGAGACATCCCTCTCGGGAGGTATCCCATTAATAAGAAGGCCAGAGCGTAGTTCGTGGAACTGTGAACGGTTGAGTTGTACGTGTGGACTACCACCTCAATCCATTGGGACCAGCTCTCCTTGGCAGAAACACAATAGGCTCAAAGCATTTGTTCTATGGTCACATTCATATTCTCCATCTGTCCATCCGTCTGGGGATGATGGGCAGAAGATACCGCAAGGGTGGTACCATAAATCTTACAGACTTCCCGCCAGAACCTGCAGGTCCATCTCTTGTCCCGATCACAGATTATTCAAGAGGGCAGTCCAAAGGGGCTGGCCACCTGTTTGACAAACATTCGTGCAAATCCTTCAGCCGTAAGGTTCGAGAAAGTAGGTATTGTAATAGCAAAACGCGTTAATTTATCAACGGCGATGAAAACTGCTGAATACAAATCCTTTCCCGAGTCAGGTAGTCCAGTGATCAGGTCCATAGAAACTACTTTGAAAGGCCTAAAAGGTATGTCGGCAGGTCTGAGGGCTCCTTGACGAGTGGTGCGATCAATTTTGGTCTTTTGGCAGATGTCACAGGTACACACGTATGACATGCAATCTTGCAGCATTTTTGGCGAAAAGAACCGGTCTTTCATCAGGTTGAACAACCGCTGACCTCCGGCGTGTGCTCCCTCAAAAGGATTATCATGTACCAACCTTAAAATAGAGTTAGTCATGGTTCTGGGCATGCAGACTCGACCTTTCCAGTCCGAGTCACAAAAGTACAGGAGTCTGTTTGCTCCCACAAAGTAGTGAGAAGGAGTAACAACCACATTGGGTGAAGGGGTATCTCGAGCGTAGAGGTTTCTGAAGACTGGGTCCTTCGAGTATCCCTCTAGAAATTTCTTTATGTATCCCTCCTCGATACTGATTAGCAGCTGAGGATGACGCAGTGCAAAGTCAGACTCGTCCTCCTGATCGTCCCTTACTGCATTATGAGAATCCCATTCCGACTGTCAGACCTTCTGAGTTACTCCAAAAGGTTCCATGGAATCGTTTATGATTGAGAAGACCACCTTCTTAGCAGTTTTATCCTTCCATAGTTTTTCCTCAGTACTCTTGTCCAGAGAGGTCGAGGTGATAGCTTGTAAATCATCTCTAATAGGGCTCACGAAGGCTGGTACACGAGGGAGTCTGGACAGTGGGTCCACGTTACTGTGAACTCTTCCTGCTCGATGTAAAATTTCGAGACCTGGAAATGCAGCGTATATCACCCCCCATGTGGCTAGTCAATGATTAGTGTTCTCGTACGATCTAGCCCATTGCAGAGCTGCATGATCTGTAATGAGCAGGACATGTTCACCTTCAATGAAGGGTTGGAAATGGACTAGTCCCTCCTTTGCTGCTAACGCTTCCCGTTCAGTGGCAGAATAGTTATGTTCAGTGCTTTTCAGTGTGCGACTCCAATATGCAATGACTCGTTCAACAGTAACTTCGGTCGCCTCAAAAGTGGGTCCCCATGAATCTGACCACTCAATCTCGGGCTGTTTGGTTTTGTACCGATGAACAAAGGATGGCACATCCTGCGCACAGTCAAAAGCTAACTTGGCTTGGGCATAGATTTTAGTGTCCATCAAGTCTCCTAAAGCCATCTTCTGGACTTGTTGGAGACAACAACCTAAGGCAAAATCTGAAGCGTCCGTATACAATCGATAGGGCATCCCACTAACTGGATGTCCCAGCACTGGTGCTGATCCTAGTGCGGTTTTAACATCCTCATAAGCTTGGACATGTTCAGCGGTCCATGTCCAGGGTGTTCCCTTTTTTAGGAGCGAGAATAAAGGGGACACCATCCATGAATAGAATGGTATATACGCCGAAAAGTAAAGGACCATTCCAAGGAACCGTTGTAGTTCAGAAACCTTAGTGGGTGGGGCCAGTTCCAATATAGCATGAACTTTCTCTTGATGGGTCGAAAAACCCAACCTGGATACTTTATGACCCAACAACAAGATTGAATTATATCCGATAAAACATTTCTTGGGGGAGAGAGTGATGCCGGCCAAAGCGATAGCGCCAAGCACCTGATTCAGGTGAAGCAAATGATCATCCCAGTTCTTAGAGAATATGACTATGTCATTGATGTAGACTAAACAAAAAATCCACAAGTAGGGTGCTAAAACTGTTTGCATGATGCGCTGAAATGTGGAGGGGCCATTTCTGAGCCCGAATGGCATCCTTTTAAATTGCCACAGCCCTCTATGAGATCTGAAGGCTGTTTTGGGCTTATCGTCCTCCAACATTTCTAATTGAGTAAACCCAGCTAGCGCGTCAAAAGAAGAGAGAACATTTGATCCCGACAGCGCTTGCATGATCTCCGATTGACGTGGTAAAGGGAATTCATCTGGAACAGTGAGATGATTAAGTTTCCAATAGTCGATGACCACGCGCGGTTTACCATTGTGATATACTACAAAGGCTGGCGCCCCCCAGGGGCTTTTAGATGGCTCAATGACACCCTGTTCGAACCAGGTATCCATTTGCTCGTCTATAACTCTCCTATTGGCAGGGGACGAAGGGAACATAGGCATGGATACAGGCTGGGCACCCTCTTTCAAGGGGACAGGGACTCTACATTCCACTTGCCCTAACCGTCCGTCGACTCCGAAAGCCTTAACGTTCTCAGTCAAAACTGATCTGAGACATGGCAGGACCTCCGTTGGTATATCTGGTCCCAAGTTGACTAGCTTGTGAAGATCCTCTGAGGCAAATTTCTCATTATCAGCCACCGCAGCCGTCTTAGGACCAGGCGGTTCGAAATCATCCGCAATCTCTGGTTCAACAGGTGGCTTAGGCCTCTCTGAGGCAAATTGACGGTCCTCCTCAAGTTGAGAGAGACTTTTGATAAGGTGTGCGATCTTGGTCGCACCTGCTGCCATTAAACCTTTCTCCTCAAGTGACCTGGGCTTGTGAGCCCAACGACCGGGGTCATGGGTTATCCCTATTGTCTCCCCTCGTCAGATAGTCTTAGGGGTTAGCGATGGATTGGCTAAGGGTACTGCCACACTATTCCTTGAAATTGCCGTGATTGGTGTGGCTAATATGGAACCGTCCTCGTTTTGCAATACAATTCCTTCAACAATCCACTCCTCACCCTTTAGATCTTCAACAAAAATGGGCACTAGTCTAGCTGACTCTGGATCGATAGTGCAATCCTCCAAGGCTCGCGCGACTCTTTCAGTACACACGCCTTTATCAGGGAGAGAGGTGAGCTTGGGTTGCTCCTTCTCATGCTTCCTGAAAGGGGCCTTATTGACAGTGAAGGTCAAAGGTTGAGGTTCCTTAGAAGAACTGGCTGGAATAAAACCCTGTCATCCCGGGAGAATAAGTCTAGATCCCAACGGCTGATCTCTTAGAGTACCAATTTCGTAATTAATATGGAAGTCTTCTCCTAAACGAATTGGCACCGTCATTCCTCTAACGACATACGTTTCTGCTGCGAACTTCAGGTAAATAGGAATATTAACATATCCGATAACCTTAGCATTACCCGTGAACTGGATTAGACGTAACTTGAGTCCTTGTTTCAACTTATATATGCCCTGCAGCCCCTTGTAGAATTCCTCTGATATAAGGGAAAGATCCACTCCCGTGTCCATTCGGACTTTAACGCGTTCCGGTGAATCGGGAGTTCCTACATGACCGAAAACATGGAGCGCTGCAACTCCTATGCTAGAGTAACCACTGGGGGGACCCCGTTTTCGATAAAGGATCGTAGTATCCTCCTTCATCAGTCAACTGGGACGAGGGTATTGGATTCTAGGCCTCTTACCTTCCTTGTGCAGGGACAAGCTTACGTTCCTGCACTCACTTTGACAAGGAATATGCTTCGAAGGGGAATCCAATACCGGATCACTGTCACTGTCCTCCGAATCCGAGTCCTCGTACGGTAGTAAGTCGGGGGGGGTTTCTAGGATCAAACGGGAATGTGTCAACATCAGCTCCAGGTGAACAGAGCAAGTTCGAGCTGATTTGTTTGTGAGAATCTCCAGTCTGACGGTAGTTCTCGGTCAGGCCTTCAAGGTCCTGCCGATGAGCACTCAACCGGTCTCCCTTTCGAAGAAATCTGCGGCCAGTATGGATACATAAACTTCAGACGGAAGAGCTTCACTAGTCGTTCAATTTTCCTCCCTTACTAATTTGTCTCCGACTCGGGGCACATAAATGGAAACAAAAGTCAATTCATCATCAGAGCTATTTACTTGTCCTTGTATAGATAGTCCATGAACCGCTTCATATAACCTTTGCTCCTCAGCTTCCTCCGACATATCCTGTGCGGAGTATTTGTTGATAGAGACATAATGAGACATTTTGCCAGTGTGGGGGCAATCTATCTTGAAATGCTCCAGACTTCCGCATATCCAACATTCCTTGGTGGGTTTGACCAAGCTCTTCTTGTTACTCCTCTCGAAGAACATTTTTCCATGATGCTTTCCCTGTGTTGGATTAGCGACGTCAGGGACGGTCCCTCTCATCGAGCCTCTCTCGTTAGTCTCACTAACGAGAACATGGTTAGGTGAAGAGAAGTCGTCGGTGACTCTAAAATCCAATTCCTGACCCTCTGATAACATTACGCGCGGTTTCTGGAACCTGTAACGTTCCCGGTGTGTTTGGACCCAAGCGTTAATCAGAGCTTCTTGCAGGTTATTAGCATAAGTCTGCAAACTCATGATATCATCGATGGGTTGTCCTTGAAGAAGGTAGAGCCATTCCGTAGGCAGCGTGAGAATGAGTCTGCGTGTCTCATCTCCTCTGTCCTGGTGGAACCCGTACAGGAAACGATAGAGTTTAACTCTCCGCTGGATATAGTGGACGGGTGTCTCACGATTGTGACCAGCTTGTCGAAATTTCATGGCTTCCCATTCTAAGGCCAAGGATTCATGCCAGCGAGTTCCAAGCAACCCTTCCACAATGCCCCAAAGAAATGACCCATGAGATTGACTGAATTCAGTACGATGCTCACGGTCTAGGGTGCTCCACCAGACCTTAGCGTTTCCCGTGAGTCATCTTGGCAGAGCAACTCCTAACATCACACTCAAAGAGTCTGATATCTCCGCAAGACTCATGATGTCCATGATATAATCCAAGGCCTTGGATTGGGCTCCATCGTATTCGGGGAGGTCAGACCATTTGATCTTGAGGTCGTTGGTGTTAAGAGTGATCTTCTTGTCCTTAGGTAAGTCATCAATAAGCGTGCTAGCTTGAGACTGCATCGGAGTTCGAAAAGGGGTATTAGGCACTCCATTGTGGCACTCCCTATGTCCCGAGTTCCCTCCTCGGTCTGAAGTATTCGAACTCCCGGATGAATCACTAGGGGGTCCTCCTGATGGCAAGAAGGGATTCGAAGTGATTGGCAGAGAATGGTGGGGACCGTCTGGGTTCAGCGATCCTCGACCAGCGACTCGGCCAGCTATACCCTCAGTGAACGCTGTAGAGAAGGACGGTCGACCGTTGCTGGCGACCGATCGGTTTCTGACAGTGGTCACCTCGTTCCCGATGTTAGGGCTGTTGGAAACTCCCTCAAACGCAACGCGAGAGCGAGGATCTCCCTGAAAAGGTGTGGGACTGGGTTCCATCGCAATTTGTCTCTCGATCTCCATCGTGTTCAGGAGTCGACGCGGCTGAGGTTGATGAAAGGGAGCACAGACCTCAATCCTCTTTTCTTGAAGGCGTTCTATCACCTGCGTCCTCAAGTCCAGCGGAAAGTCCTCCAATATCACAGGACAGTTGAGAGAACATAGGAAACGAGTATCTGGAGACCCATTTAGGTTGCAAACGAACGAATTAGTCATGGAGATAGGCGAATCGGGGACCTGAATCAAGTCATTATAGGGGAGGAGTACCTCTAAAACCATCTTATCGAGTCTTCTTTGATTTCACTTCAGCCGACCCCTTAAAGTGAAGTATGCAAACGGCAGATTTGGCGTGACTCCATTGAGAGACTCCTCCAACATGCGGATGTACATGTACTGGTAGTCAACCTTAGGCACGACATGATCTCCACCGAGCAGGACGTGCAGGATCTGCAATGCATCATCATGCGTACGAAGTGCTTCAAGGAATAGAGAAAATACCTCCCGCTTGAGAATCCTTCTTCCTCCTTCCGTAGCGGTAGTCACCTCGTTCAACCCTTTGGGAATCGATCGGGTCAAGTCCTCAAGGTTCCCTGGTCGCGTGAATAGATCTCGCGCCGATAAGATCGCCTGGTAACGACCTAACCAAACTGCTACAGTCACTGGTAAAATGGGATAATCTGTATTGTACTCCTCTACAAAGGGAGTAACCAGATCCTCGGAGATTCGATCGGTGTAGTATATATCCCATTGTAAGTCAATGGGCTGAGCATAAATCATATGACCTCTGAGGAACTGCTTGAGAATAACCTGTCTCGGAGGGAACTTGAGAACGGGTGTGGGTGCTCGACCAGGCTC
Source organism: Hysterangium stoloniferum (assembly GCA_015178975.1). NCBI lineage: Eukaryota > Fungi > Basidiomycota > Agaricomycetes > Hysterangiales > Hysterangiaceae > Hysterangium > Hysterangium stoloniferum. The sequence goes on along the minus strand of WHVD01000149.1, from coordinate 152,669 downwards.
AACATTGGCTCCAGGGGCATTCAACTGCCTGGGTGACGAGCATTCTTCAGGTGGGTCGGGTGGAATGTTCATTGACGATTCCGCTACTACTCTGGAGGGATCCTCCAGAGGAGTTGATCCTTGGAGAGTTGACAAAGACTTCCTCAAAGTGACGTTACGGGGTGGTTCCAAATTAGCAGATTTTTGACGAGGCATGGAGCTACTCGGAGCTGATGAAGACCTAGGTGTTTGGTTCTTGCCCGTAGTCATTTGCATGTTCGGGTTTTAGTAGTCCAATAATAAGATCTTTCTTCGTAGAAAAAGAACAGTCCGGCTCGGATCACCACTGTGAAGAGTCGATAGATTCTGACCACTCAATGTACGAAGAATAGTATTTATTCAACTACTATTATTAAGTATTGACCATTCTGTACAATACTGTAAATTACTAGACTGATAGTACTATTAAAAGACGCACTACACGTCACAAGAGCAACTGTACAGTTGCTCGTGACGATAAGGACCGGAGAAAAGAAGAGTTGACCTTTACGGTACAACTTGTAGCTAGAAGTAAGAAAGATAATCAGCAAAAGACTGAATATCAAAGGTAGAGATATAGCAGCGCGAATCAACTAGAGTGTCGACGAGTGCAAAGACTTGAGAGTGGGACTCGACCTTCGCGGTTCAAGTCCAAAGATTACTAGTACGCAAGAAGTTGCTACCTTTATAAGTAGCTGAGATGTTACCCTTGACACCTCTCGCTATTCAACGTCTGGGTCGTTACGAGGTGGTGTCTGCTGGGTAAAAAGGTGTCTGTCTTTTGGCACTGAGAGCGCCCATAGGTTTACACAAGACTTCGAACTAAGAAATACGGGTATGCTCGAAGGATAAAGAGAATTAAAGAAAAGGAATAGAAACTAGATAATAAAGTACTATAATATGCATATTATTCCACTGTCCAATCATGCATATATGCATACCCTTCACAGAGGGAGATTATGTTCTGATCAATCCCCATTCTCTTGAGCTCGTTGAAGCCAAGGGACCCAGAAGGAAACTTATACAAAGACAGATAGGGCCGTTCGAAGTCTTGGAGAAGATCAATCCTCAAGTCTTTTGACTCTGCATTCCCTCGGAATATCAATTACACCCAGTGATTAATCGAGACCATCTTAAAAAGTACCATCTCTCCCCTAAGGAATTCGGATCCAGGGAGCTACTCGAGAATCCTCGAGAACTCAATCATAACAACAAGGAGTATGAAGTAGAAGCTATAGTAGGGGACAAAAAGCATCGAAATTGACTCCTTTTCCAAGTTCGATGGAAGGGATATGGACCAGAGGAGGACACCTGGTTAAACAGCAATGACCTTTGTAATGCTCCCACTCTTCTTAGAGCTTACAAGACTATTTATCGAATCTAATAATTATTTCACATTCTTACGATGACAACACTGTTTATTTACTTCTAACTCTACCCCCCACTTTCATCCCCCTCAGCCTTTCACCTCAATAACTGAGTGGAGCTTGAAATTAATATAAAATATGTAAATCCGCTAAAGAAAAATTTATTCCCCCTATCTCTTCCCTCCACGTCAACCTCTCAAATCAGTACACTATGTCGCAGGAGCAACAACCCAAACCCAAGTTCCCCAACTTCAAAAGAATACCGTGACCCCAACCTATTAATACTTCTACCACACCGTCTTGTACTGACCAAGTCGAGCACTCCACGGGTAATTCTGGAACGCCTTCGTCGATACCCTCCGCTGTGCAGGACAACACAGCGGAAATGTCCACCAACTCAGGGAATGGAACTGCTTTTACTCCATACGCTCCTCTCCCCAGACCCCGATTTCCCAACTTTAAAAGAATACCTCGACCTCAAACAACAGTTCCTCCTTCCCCACCACCTCGAACAGAAACTGTCGAGCATGTGGAGGAGACCTCATTGTCCACACACCCTACACGGATGGACTCCACTTCAAAAGCTATGCCCTGGTCCTCTAATACTTGGGGGGCTCCCTCGGGAACATGGAGTGAAACCCCACCACCTTCTTGTAGTATTTTCCCTTCTACCGAAGAGGAGATCAAAAAGAAATGGCAGTCCAAGGCTTTCTCTGCACAGGTCCAGGAGGAATTGAAAACACTTAAATGGAAGAGGAGAGAGGAGTACTTAGAAGGACAGCAGAGGATGGGAGCTAGGGATAATGTCCCTTCAAAGCGGACACAGCAGGAATGGAGGAGAATGGAAGGACACAACAATTCTTCAACCATCGCTCCCCCTTCAGGTCATAAATGGATGGATTTTGTGGAAACAGATTGCAGCGATGGGGGCACACCATGAACAGCTGCATTTAGTGGAGGACATCAAACAGGTGAAGCTCTCTATGTTTTGGTCTCTGCTAGTGGACTCTGCTTGTGTCCTTCCTGAGCATGCACCAATTCATTCGGCTGTGGACTGGTTGACCTGTTAGAGCACCTGCTATTGGATTCTGACACCTCAGGAGGACTTTCCTCTGGTGGGGACGTGAGCTGTGCACCACCTCCCACTCCTGACCTGCCGTCACTGCACCCCCAGCTCCCTCTCATCACCTGCATTACAACCACCTCTGCTGATCACATTCACACTATCATTTGAATGTGCCAAAAGACCTATGGTCATTGGGTCTCCTCCCTTCAGAGGCTGGATGGGCTGACATCTGCCAACAATGTTTTGAAGTGGGAGGACATTGTCCTTTCCTTTCACACCAAGCATCTCGCCTGGGGCAACGCTATCCTGCAACTCAGAGGTTCTTCACAGGACACATGGGGAGGAGTTCCAAGCATCCTTCAACACCTTCTTTGACATAGCCCTTCGACCTGGGGGGCACTGTGAGAGGTACTGTGAAATATACAAGCTTGTAGCTACAATAAGAAATGGAGGCCCGCAGAGGAGATTGTGGAAGGGGACTACATTCTGATCAACCCCCATTCCCTTGAACTTGTTGAAGCCAAAGGTGATGGGCAAAAGCTCATTAAAAGATGAATAGGGCCATTTGAAGTTTTGGAAAAAATCAACTCTCAAATTTTCTGACTTAAACTCCCTTCTGAATACCAAATGTACCCAGTCATCAACAGGAAGCATCTCAAGAAATATCATTTCTCTCCCAAGGAATTCAGACAAAGGACTCAACTCAATAATCCAAGGGAATTAAATACCAAGGATGAAGAATACAAGGTCAAAGTGAGAGTAGGGCACAAAAAGCATCAAACTTGATTACCCTTTCAAGTCTGATGGAAAGGATATGGGCCAGAAGAGGATACTTGGTTAAACAGTAATGACCTCCTCAGGACTTATGTATAAGGCCATTTATGGGATTTAACAAACTATATACTACCTTCTCATGATTAAGAATGCAAGTTTATCATTTATCTATCTCAAGATGTAATCAACTCCCCCTCCCACTCTCCCTATTCCCCCCCAACCTCTTCACACCAACAACCAAGCAGGGTTTAAATTAACATAAATTCACTAAATTTTCATGACTCTCTTTATCTCCTCCATCTCTTTTCCCTCACATCCTCCCTGAACACCTGAACAATCACACTATGTCACAAAGTCAACAAGCCAAACCCAAATTTCCTACCACCACTACTCCCTGATCCCTCACCTCATACAGAAAGTGTTGAGCATACTGGGGGTAATGCAGACATTTCCTCATCAAGGTCACAGATTTTGTTAGGCAATGACTGGAGTGGCATCCATGGCAGTTGGGATGAGGTTCCCCCCAACCATGCTTTCTCTGTCACACACAAACCACCTATCATTCTCCCTCACCATCAGGATGAGTCGCCAATGACATCAGCACCAGTTGCCTCAATATTGTATCCTCCCAATCCCACCTCTCCCATCATGCAAGATCCCTTCATCATGCCTCCACCTATGCAGTCGGACCATCCCTTCATACCTCTCCACTACCTACATCCATACTTCTACCAGAACCCCCTAGAGACCTCAATGCTCCATACCAACTCATCACACACACAATCACTTCACTGGAGCTGTGAAGGATAAGTCATATAGGAGGTGCGGCTAAAGGCTCTAAGCCTTACTCCTTAACTGCTTTATAATCTCATTATTCTCTTTATGTTCTATATTTTTATTCTATTTCTATATCTCATAAATATGGGTCAAACCCCCTTTATTTAGTTCGAGAGTCCATGTATGCTTGTGGGCGCTCTCGCCCACAAGAAGTATGCACATGTCACAGGTAGTAGTCACACAGATAGGAACTTAGACACTTTTCAACTGTTACGACCGTGTCGCAACCCTATTGGTCCCGAGGTTATCACCACTTGTCAACGTTTCAAGTCACCATCTCGGAAACCATCGGCCCTGAAGCTGACAAATGTTTTCGCGAAGATCAAACTCCGTTTACGCCCACGTCAAAATAACTCGTATTGTCTGGTCAAACTTTGATACGTCCCCTTTATTATGTTGATCCGTTCAATCTTATGCTTCGCATATGTCTATCTATATTTGTAGTCCTTGAACTATTTCCTTTTATCGTAATCCCGCTCTCGGTTATCATCGGCCTCCGAACTAATCATAAACTTCCCGTTCCTAGTCAAGCTTATTGTTAATACCGTGTTCTGCCCTTCTCCCCATTAGTATTTTCCAGATGCCTGTTACTTGTATATGAACCTGCTGTAGTTGTAGTCACTAGGCAATCAGAATATCGACTCAGAATACCCTCATACGCCTGTATCAGTCTCATACTAAGAATCCCCCCATCCGCCTTCGCGTGCGCTCGCCCACTCCCGGCCCCAACCCCTTGGCCTGACGCTCGACTTGTCCTTCGATTCTGATCGGTATCATGCCGAAAGGTACTCATTAGGATTAGTCTTCGCCCACCCAAAATTTAAGGACACCCTACAGATATTTGCGAGGGCGCAGCACATAAGCTGAAGCCAAGTCCTTCCGATCGGTCCCTGTCGGCCACCGACATTAGTCAGTTTTCAGTTCTTAACATCAACCCCGACAACCATCACCTGCACACGCAAGTACTGGTTCAGGGCCTAGTCTGAAACTAGTCTTCGCTTTATTTCTCTTACTATATCTACAGTAACTACACTTCACACTGAAACAGTCGAAGTCAGTTACTACCACTCGACTTGACTTCTACCTCTTGATTCGCGCAGTAAGAATATCCATTGTAGTTCACGTTCTTAGAATATTCTCTCTCCCTCACAATACATACTCTCTCTCCGCTACTTGGCCGTTAGTCCAGCTAGCTACGCAATCAGACCATACCGCAAGGTCGATCCGCTCTTGTAATTATTTACTGATTGCACCTTAAGGGTCAATCATAATCTATACTTGATCACTTCAAACTACTAGTTGGTTGTATTTCGTACTATCGTTAGTCGATAACGATCGCACATTGAGTAGTAAACTACTCGACCCTTTACAGGAGCCCACCCCCTCTCTTTGTGTGTCCCTCAGCAGTCCCATTCACATACCCAGTGAGGAACTAATGGAAGCCCTAACAAGAGCCTGATTACAGAACCTGCCCAGATGAGCAAGACAGCTAAAGGAAAGATGAAGGCTGTGACTCCAGAAACTGAGCCACTTGTTGTAGACCCTCCCCCCACCACCCTAATCGATCTGCCATTGTCGACCTGTCTCCCTTGCCCACACTCCTGACCCCTGAGGTTGTTACTACACCAACCAATTGGATACATGTATCCATCAACTACCTATCCATGTGATTCACGGTGGGAAGCATGTTGACACAGTTGGAGCAGGCAATGTGACTACTACTGCTCAAGGGAAGCATATGGGGCTACAGCAGGCCACTCATGCCAACAACCCACATGAAGGACCTGTACTTGTGCATCAATAATATAATGGAAAGGGAAAGGCTAGCCAAGGAAATTGAAAGCATCAAACTCCTGAAGTTTTGATGACTCTTGGTGGATCAATCCTGTGCTCCCCTGGAATACACAGATATACTCTGGGCTAGGACCCTTGTAGATCTACTTGAGAAACTTACACTGGACTAGGACACACCAAGCAAATCAAGCAAATCATTCATACAAGACAGGAGGCATGGGGAGGAATTCCCAATGTCCTTCAGAACTTCATCTGACATACTGTAGCTCTTCAAACTGGGGGGCACTGTGAGGGATACCCCTCTCCAAGGAATGTAACCATTTTATATTTTATCATATTTTTCCCTTTTATTTTTACCATATTTTGACTAAGTAAAATCTCTGTTACATGTTCTTACATTAGTTCAAGATCCATGTATGCCTGTGGGTACATAGACTCTTATGCATACTTACTTCCATCTTATGTACACTAGTGGGTATAACAAAGAAGACAGACTCTTTTTACCCTGTAACCATGACTTGCCCAAGACATTATCTTAAGTGTCCTGCAAGTTGTGATTGGGGTATCATCTCAGCCATCTTTAACAACTACTAGCTACTACTATTCCAAACTTTGTACTTACCATCAAAGTCTTGAAACATATACTAGAACTCACTCATCATGCCAACACTTCTTCATGCCCCCCTATTTCTTTCTTGCAACTCATTCTTACTTGACTCCATTTCATTGGGGTCTCTCATCCAAATTGTACCATTAAAAGCAATTACACTTATTGTCCTAATCACCTTCAGCTCCCTTACAGGTGCTTGTGATGATTATTCTCCTTTTACTTATATTGTACTTTGATAGTCAATATACCGTAACTTAGTTGTACCTAGAAGGTTGACATTCTTCATATATCAAATGGTCAGAACTTCTACAACTCTTCACAGGGAGTCTTCATCATGGAAGAGAATTGCTCAGTGTCATCAATGACCTTGCAGTCTGTTCCTTCATAGTCATTTTTAGTTACCTAGAAGTAAAATACAAAATAGTAGAATCTTTCTTCATAGGAAAAGAATGGTCTGGCCCAGATCACCACTGTGAAGAGTTGTAGAAGTTCTGACCATTTGATATATGAAGAATCTCAGCCTTCTAGGTCTGACTAAGTTATATTGACTATCAAAGTACAATATAAGTAAAAAGGGGAACAATCATTGCAAGCACCCACAAGGGAACTGAAGGCAATTAGGGCAATAAGTGGAATCGACCTTAACAGTACATTTGGATGAGAGACTCCAATGAAATAGAGTCAAGCAAGAATGAGTCACAAGAAAGAAATAAGAAGATGTGAAGAAGTGTTGGCACAATGAGTGAGTTCAAGTATGTGTTTTGAGACTTTGACAGTAAGTATGTATAAAGTTTGGAATAGTAGTAGCTAGTAGCCATTAAAGATGGCTGAGATGATACCCCAATCACAACTTGCAGGACATTTGAGATAATGTCTTGGGCAAGTTGTGGTTATGGGGTAAAAAGTGTCTGTCTTCTTTGTTATGCCAGTAGTGTACATAAGACAATAGTAAGTGTGTGCCCACAAGAGTCTATGTACCCACAGACATACATAGATCTTCAAACTAATATAAGTGCATATAATTGAAGAATTACTTAATCAAAAGAGTAATAGAAAAATGAGTAAAAAAATATAAAGAGTATAATATGGTTGAACAGTTACATTCCCCAGAGAAGGGTACCTCTCACACTGAGTTCTCTGTTATGCCTACTAATGTACATAAGACAAAAGTAATTATGCATCCACAAAAGTCTATGTACCCACAGGTGTACATGGATCTTCGAACTAATGTAAATGCATGTAAATGAAGATTTTACTTAGTTAAAAAATAGTAGAAAAATAAGGAAAAAATATGGGAAATATAATATGATGAAATGGTTACATTCCCCAGAGAGGGTACCCCTCACACCTGGGAGTTCTTAGAATATGCTATGTCAAGTTGGAATGCCTGCAGGTTCTGGAAATATGCTGGTACTGGTCTTTTTAGAGTGAGAGGTAGAATACTAGGTATACTAAGTTGATTTTCTGATCAGATTGTAAGTATGTTTAACTAGACTATATAGAGCTAGAGATTATTGTACTACAACTCTGGTGAGCCAAAAAGATGAAACAGGTGAACAAGAAAAGACTGGACATACCATACTAGGGACAAGGGTCAAGATGGAATGGGAACAAACATGGGAGGCATAATAAACCAAATGTCAAATGGGTTCAGGGGCAGATTGGGACAAGGATTTTCAAGTGTCTAAGGCTCCAGAATATCTGGGTGGAGCCAAGTTGGTGAGACATACTGTAAAAGAGAGTGAAGTGCTTGTAGGATGGAGTCTGGGACCCGGCAGGTTTTCCGGTCCTAACAGCTCATGCGATCGAGTCTCTCACCATTCATTGATGATTTTCCAGCTCCAAAACCCACTGATCCATGACCATGATAAAGACAGAATTCTTGGATGCCAGTTGCTGGTCGCCTCAGAATATGTATCCTTTGATCCTCACACCATTTAGAACAAGTATGAATTTAATTTTATGGTCCCTTTAGTTGGGGACATAAAAGAAAGACGATCCGTCCAAACGACCAACCATAGATGCAGCTGTCAATATATTTCACTCCATATAGGTCACTCCCCGTTCACAGCTTCGAGCGAGGATCGTTCCACGGGACGAGATGCGTGGTTTACGCTGGTTTTCGACTCTACCCATTCTTTCAGCTCTGCGCTTTATTTTCCTCTGGATTCTACTTATTCCACCTATTCCACTTACCTAAAGGCCTCTGACGTAAAGGGTTGAATTTGAAGATGAGAGGTCGGAAGTTCCTATCCTCTCGGTGCGCTGGTCATGAATAGTCGTTGTGTGATGTGATAAGGATAGCGATATTACGTTGGCTCCTATCTAACGGTTGGTACTATGATTAGGGCTGCTAGAAATTTTAACTCGCTTATGTCCCTGAGGGTGTGGTCATTGTGTCTCCCATTCTTCTCCGAGTCGGTCTAATCATGCCATCAATTACCTATTTCTACATCGGACTCCTCGCTTAGAACACACTCAGAACTTGGCAATAAGCCTTGATATACATTCAACCTTCTATGAAACTAGCCCCAGTTCAACAGAGATCGTACGGATTTAACACTACTACACACTGTTTACGAAGTCTAAGTTCCATAATTGGTAATTTTTCAAAGAAACACAGAATTATATGGGTAGGTTGGAGAGATAAGAAACAACATGATAGGAGTTTAATTTACACAAGAAACCATACTCTATGCCGCTGGTTGAATTGTTAAGATAAGATGGACTTCGACCTCACCCGAGTATAGCAGGGACCCTCGCAAACGCGCGGGGAGCTCTATTCGCACATAGCTACATATATATACACAATAAGAACAATGGAATCCTAATGAGGAAAACAATAAGGATGTGAGACAAGAGGACAATGGGGAAAGGAACAAAGGAACATGAGCTTGTATGATGCTCGAAATCCAACATGAATTTGAGATTCGGACCTGACTGGAAAGTTCTATTTCTCAAAGAAACAATAGTATAAGAGGGGTAGATACAGTGAGATTAAAAAACAACAAGATAAGAGTCTCCACACGAAACTATGAAATATGACCCGGCGCCACCGGTTCCATTTGAGATTCGGTCTAATTGGGAAGTTGTGTATGTTCAAGATTCATTTACGTATGCCAGATGAAAACACGTGCTTGTCTCATTGGAAGCCTCACAGAAAGCAAAGTCATTGTGTTGTCCAAATGAGGCAGACTGAAAATGCGCAGCCATGTTATACATCTTTTACCAAGTTTCTCCGATTGAGCTTTCCGCTCAACTTGGGACCCTCCGTATCAAGTCTTCCAGTCTTCTCGTGCTGCTTGAGTAATTGGTTTGTTATTCTAGAAGCCTTCTAAAAATGAGGCTGAAATGGGTGAGATCTTTTGAAGCAAAGAGCCAAAGCAGTAATCTCCGGGGCACGAGTAGTGTGCACATATCAGACATCAAGGATTAAGATCTAAACTAATTAACCATGCGATGGCTGTGTTTGTCACTATCCAGGCTCCGATCCGTCACCGGTCAAAACGAGCCTTATTATTTGTAACCACATTTGGCTGCTGTCAAAGCCACCTTATATAAATGTTCGTGTGCTTACTAGTGTACAGCGAAGACCTGACTCAAGGCTCACTCGTGTTTCAAGTAGGTCATCGACAGAAGAGGACCTCCAATATACATAGATGCTGATGCATGCGATTTCAACGCACGCCTGTATTGTACGTTATCAGGGGAGGCGGTGAATATAATGGAATCAACCGATAGTGCAATGAAGTAGCGTCTCGGTACCTGCCTGTATTGTCAGGGCTAATCTCTGTGCTGTGAACTTATAGTTTTGCTTACAACATCGATAGCCGGGAAAAGGCTTCCCTAGCGTGAGATGCATTCCTGCGCAACCTCTCTTATCTATTGTCGCATGAGTCGGATTTTGTCCTGCTCAGGTTGACAGGACGTTTGGAATTCAGAGAGAATATAGCGTCTACCAAGAAAGGACAGGAAGCTGTATGTGGTTAAACTGACCATCAAACGAAATACCGACTAGTTATAATTTATGGAAAACAAATCATCGTTTTGATATTGATTATGTTACGGTACATGCACCATTTGGTCAAGTAGTCACGCATTGCCCGCGCAAAATTATACAACTTCTGCGGTGGCGGCAGCCAAAACCAAAAAGCCTTGTTCATCTGTCTGGCAGAGTAGAAATTCTGGAAAAATTTGTCGAGAGCGGAGATATTCGAAGATGCCGTTGAAAGAAGAAGGCTTGTTGTGTTTAGTTAATGGCCGCGTCTGCTCTTATGCGAAGCAAGTTCGTCGGCAGACGTGTACTGCTTACTACACTTGCCGCATGTAAGAGTGGTGGTTGCATCTACAGAGTGAAACAGTTAGTCGTTCACTAAAAGTGTGGGACGCGGAATGGAGGACTCACTCGATGGATGTCTCGCCTTCTTGTGCCTCTAAATCCAAAAAAAAATCAAAATCAAAACACATTCAAAAAGCGATAGAGAAAGTTCTACAGCTAATTCATCCGTTGTGCGATATTCTTTACCACAGTTCTCGACAGGGCAGACATATGAAGACTGAGTTGTCTGGAAAGAGGACTCTTTTGTCCGTGAGCCTGAATATTGTTCACTTGAAGACGCTTGACGGGGACCTCCCCTCTGGGGCTGGGTCGGAGGCTGCGGGTGGACATGCACGTTTGTAGCGTAGACCGTAACCGATTGCTGAGAATGAGATGCAGCGGGGGCTCTCTGTTTTTCGGCCCGTCTTCCCTCGCCCCGGTATCTATTTGTCAGGGCACTTTGACTAACCCTAGAGCTCTGAACATGTCATGAGCAAGTTTCAAATTCGGAAAGACATTCGAACAATTTCACTTACAGTGACAGATGTTCCAGACGGAAGGCTAGCTGTGGGATTGACGACGGAAGATCCTACTTCAGATCTGTCACCTGTTGAATTTCATCATTGTCAATCATAGAATAAGTAACATAGCGCATGAGCCTCCCTTGTCCCTCAGTGTGTGAACTGCCGCTTCTCGAAATACCACTGGCAGCCTTGTGGCTTCTTCTAGATGAGCCTATCGTCGCATGACCACTTACTGGGTAACGAGTTTGTGAGGAATCCCAGTCAGTTCCGGGGTTCTTTCCTGTATTGCTCAACTCTGCCTGCGTGTATGTTGGTGAATACGGTTTCGTCGATGGTGCCTTGTCCGTATCAGCTGTAAAACGTCAATAAAGCGGTCTTAGCTACACATGTGATACGCTCACTGCCACCTGTGAGACCGCTTGATTCTACCGCTGCTGATTTGTTAATATCACAATTCTCCGAAAAATTTACAGTGGGACAGGATGTATTTTCTTCGAAAGCTGGTGGACTCCCATTATTATCAATAAGACCTTGGTGGTTCGAAAAAAGACTGATTAGAGGAATGATGCGTATATCTATGAGTCTTACTGGAATTTTGCTTGAACCCTTCAACTCCACTCCAACCTTCTGCTTCTTGAAGGGCCTCCCTTATTTTAGCTTGAGCTTCCAACTCACGGGATGTCGACTGTTAGTTTGAGACGAGTTGAAAATGAAATCGTTAATACATATATGCGCATCTCCACGTACCACGATTTTTTGATGAAACGAACTCGCCTCTTGACTCTGGTGACGAGCACTCATGAGAGTTTTCAAGCCACCGAGTACCCCGGAATCCTCAGCCGATTCCCGAAGCTGAGCGATTTTCATATCATAACTAGTAATACATATTTCGATGTCCGCTTTAAAGGATAAAATCAACTTGAAAATAAACGACTTACTTCCTTTTCCTTTGCCAAAATTCTACCTTCTGATCAGGAGAGTAATATTTCGAGTACTGTTCGAAATTAGTTTTGGCGTCTTCTAGCTTCTGTTCAGCCTGTTCGATGCGTTTTGTGGGAGACATGGCGCTCGCAGCCGAACGTAAAAGGTTATACGTGGGTCCCACAAGTGGAGTAATGGGATCCGCCATCGAAAGTGTGAGGAAAGGAAAAGGCTATGGAGATATTAGGGCTAGAAATGATGGGAGGCTGAACACTCATAATGAAGCTACGATATAGTATATAATAATATTCTCGGGAAAACACGTTGATGAACACGTGGTAGAGGACCTGTGCACTCTCAAGCGACACTTTTTGTTCTAATGAAAGCATCGTGTTCACCCTAACTATGTAGTCAGTCAGCTAGCATGCTGCTTCGCAGTGCGGTAAAGAAGTAGATTACGTACATTGACGATACAATGTTGTATTTATACATTCAGGGTCTCGGTATAAGGTTGATTAGCAATATAATACTTTCTGAGGTGTTCTGCAGTTTTGATTATGCTAGTAACATAATCCATCACAGAGGTATACAGTTGAAATATGGCAAGACTTCTGGAGGGTCCACACGATGCCTCGTGGCAACGTTTACCCAGGAAGAAACATGTTAAATAGTAATATATTTAGATATTACAGGACAAAAGAATAAGTCAGGCGAAATGTTTTATCTTCAAATTCAGCCATTGGCACCAAAGGTGTTTAGGCAAGTGGAACAGGCGGGATCTGCAGTAAAATAAAGCGTAAAGACCTGAAAAAATGAATAAGGTCGAAAAACCAGCCTAAACCACGTATCTCGTCCCGTGCAATGACACGTGATCGAAGTAGTGAAATGCGGAGAGACCGACGTATAGAGTCAAATCTACTAACAACTACATCTATGGTTGGTCGTTTGGACGGATCATCTTGCCTCATGTCAGCAATTAAGGGGCCCATAAAGTCGAACCCGTGCTTGTTCTAGATGACATGAAGATCAAGGGATGGACATTCAGAAGGGACATACACTTACATCCAGAAATTCTGTTTTGATCATGTTACCGAGGGTGTATATATCAACTGGGAAAGGATCACTCTCCTTAAAATACCTCTCCGCTTGATACTCTGGAACACTTTTGTCACCCCCATGGATAGGCTCAGCCATACGGGGGCCATCCTTAGGGTCGTAAAGGTGGGAAAGGCCAAAATCAGTCAGGTAATACTTTGGTGATCTCTCTGTTCGAGTGTAATGTTTGGCGCTTCGGGTGTAACTCGGGTTAAGATCGGTACGTATTGGGTGAAATCCATCCAAATAAAGTTCCCTTGCGTCCATCATGATGTTATTATAGTTGCAGTCGCTGCAAATAGCAGTTAGGAAATAGCTTATTGAGAGACGAAAACGAACCGGTGAGCAATGTTGTGCTTGTGCATAAATTGCAGTCCCTGTAGTAATGAAATCGTGAGCGCGCCTATAACTTAGGGCAAGGCGCGATCTGAACAGCTTGTACCTCAATGACCTGTCTGAAAAATTCAACAGCTTCTCCAATAGTCAAGAACGGAGGATCATCTAAACATCGAAGGTAAGGCATGACTATGAGGGATACGCCATTGTATAGGTGCGTTGGAACTTCTAATATTTGCTGTACGGGAACACAGTGGTTTTTGGGATCAGACACTAACACGCCACTCGAAAAAAATTTTCCAATATCAAATTCTTGAGAGAGCTTTGAGTGGTAAATTCTTTTGATGGCGACCATTTCCCCAGTCTCTATCCGGATTGCATCCATGAGCATGGAGCCCTGATGAACAAATGAGTCAGCATCAGATTGATTTGTGAAGAACATGCCCTAATGCAGTGTCCATCCTCGCAAGAAAAAAAGAATTTCTTTGTCCCTCTCCAAGAAGGAATCCATTCCGCATGGTATCTTGGCCGTAACATATAGCCGCGAGATGCGAGCCATGGCTGTAGTTTGACCCAAAAGTACTCGAAAGGTAGTCTTTGTTGCGGGTCCTTGTCGTTCCAAGTCTTCTCAAGTTCTAACATTTCGTCAAGAACCTGTTGTCGGCCAGACATGGCTTGTAAAGGAGAAGAGATGGTTGGATACAAAACACGAGGTGTTGACGTGTGACAATGTCCCGTTACGCATCGTGTTTAATGATTAAACAGTACCATCCCCTCAGGCTCCTCTTCCCATGAACGTTCTAGTGATAGAATAACAAAAACCAAACTAATCTGAGTAAATAACCACGCATATTGATCTAACATTTTTTCACAATTATTGGTCAAATTTATTTCTTTTAATTACAACCCATTGTAATTTAACGACTACTTGGTCCAATGATGTTATAACAGAACACAATATATCAAAATATTATTTTCTTTTTCATAAATTAACTAGTTGGATTCCGTGATGGTCAGTTTAACCGCATACAGTTCTTTTCCATTCTTTTCTTGGTTGTTGTATTCTGAGTTCCAAATGTCAAGCTGCCAACTGGGGCAGAGGCAAGATCAGAATCGTGCAAAAGAATTGTGACAAAATAAACAGGAAAGGGTGCACGAGAATGCGTCTCTGGCTGGCCATCCATGTACATAAAGTTGTAAGTCTACAGGCACGCAGGGACTGCACTACCTTATTCAAGTTGCACTATCTGTTGAATTCCATTATAACCATCTGTTGAGATTTATTGGTGTTTCTGCTGCAAGTTGTTGAGGATACTCGCGGCTTTGCTGAGTTTTTTGGAGGGCATACAGTTGTAGCAGGTAGTATGCATTAGTATATGCACAATAGGCTATAGTACTTTACAGTAGCTTAGTAATTTGAACTTAACCCCATCCGTTCGTATATACCATACAAAAGGTGAACCCGTGGGGAGGCTTGCCCCCCACATACCCCACAACTTTCCTGTGCACCAATGTTAAGTACACTCAGAAACTATTTAAAAATTTTTAATTCTATACTTTTATATATACTTTTTGAATTCATTGAACCTAAAAGACACATATAAGGCAGTCTATCTTTACAACTGAGCCTGAATACTTACTTATGGGTCAATAATAATGTCCTTGAACACTACATAAGCAGTCATAGCTGTGTCTTGGAATAAGGTTTTCATTCTTCCCTGATTTGTTCCTCTTGAAGCATCAATATAAAACTGTACATGTGAGAAAACATGAGTGTGCATATGCCAATCCCACTATTTCAGAGGTTGTCCTCTGACTTATTGATAGTCATATTCCCTGAGCCAACCTGGACACTGCTGACAATGCAATTCAAATCACAATTGTTTTTGAGTTGGAAGAGTTGTTATACAAGGGATGAATCCAGCTCTATGATCTTCACTCAAAGTACTCTGTGAGACATTTGTATCAACCACAGCCTTCTGCCATTATGACAGGTATTAATTCAGGCACTCCAAACATCCTCCCACAATCAAGCATCCTGACATTGGTCTCCCTGATTGTGGCATCTGGGACAGTAGGTACAGAGTACTAGTAGTCATAGGTTGAGTTAATATAGAGTTGAAAGTTGAAGTAGAATTCAGTAGGGAGGTGAGACTCATGAGTTGTTAAAATCTAAGCAAAGGGGTAAAAGGGGGCTCTATGTCAGAGGGCTGATGATAGAGATCATACTAGTCAGGAGGTCCAACTCTATAAAACAGGTGGAGCTTGGCTTCAACTTATGTATGTATTGTGCCCTCATATGAACTGTTAAGGTGCTCTGGTATTTCAGACAGAGCAGATAGTATGATAAGAACTCAAGACAACATTTAGCTCACTCAACTAAAGGGCCAAAATGCTAAGAGTTGTGGGGTAAAGAGTCATGGCTTGCCAGCAATGCCTTCAAGGATATTAGAGAGGGAGTAAGGTGGCTGAAGACTAAATGAGGGTGATCTGAGTTGATATTAGAACTGAAGAATAGTAGCATATATGGTAGGAACTTTATACAAAAGTATAACAGATGATTGGAAGGCCAATCAGGAAGCGAGAAGTAGTGATAGGCCAAAGGAAAGACTGGGAAGGAACAAGGATCAAACTAAAAGTGAATATGGTGTAACTAAAGTATACAAAGGGGTATAAGGTGGCAAATAATGTTTACATGTAGAACAGGTGATGGGAGAGCATCAGGATGGGACAGGATGATGAAAAGGGAAAACTATAGTGAACCAGGTGTTGGGGTGCTGCAGGCAGTGACACCATGGTTGGGGATACCAATAGTGGGACACTAGAGGGTGAGGAGGGTAAAACAAGGTTGTGGGGGGCCAAATGAGTAGGACCCTAACATGAGTAGGGACTTCAAGTATTGATAGTGTGAAGTCCTAAGAGCAAGATGAATGAAGAGATCAGGATGATGAGGTGAGGAGTAGTGGAGACAATGTGTGAAGAGTGGAGTAAATTACCACTCAATGTGCAAGCAATATTGACTTGTAAGAGTGTGATAGTGAGATCAACTTATTAGAATAGTAGTGTACTACTCTAATGATAGAATTGGGATCAACCTTCAAGGTGCAATCAATGAGATGAAATACTTAAGAATGGAGATTGACCTTGAGATGCAATTGGACTGACAGTAGTCAGGATGTGGATCAATTTAGAGGTACAATTAGGGATTACTTATAGAGTGAGAGAGAGAGTAGGAGTAGTGTCACTACTATGAGAAAGGAATGGAATAGCTTCGAGAGATGCATTCTATTGCACTAAGTTTTATCCATAAAGACGAGTTGAGTAGCAGCAAGTAAGCTTCGACTGTTTCAGTACAAAGCTTTGCTCACAGTTGAAATATAAGTGTGGTAACACAGATGTTATTGAGACAGAACCCCAAACCAATACTTGCATTGTGCAGGTGTGAAGAGTGGTATAAGTTCTGACCGTTCTATATACGAAGAAATGAGTAGAATGGGAAGATGGATGATTTGAGTGGAGGCCTTGACTGCTATAGTTCGAGGCCTGAAGTGTTAGATAGCTCAGATAATGCTACCTATGTGGTAGCTGACACGTTACCCTGATCACCACTCGCTGTAGACCTAGTTTATGTCTTACAAGTGGTGGTGCTTGGGTAAAAGTGTGTCTGAGTTTCATTTGGTGCCAAGTGCACCCACAAGTATACACAAAGCTTCGAACTAATGAAATGGTGCAATATTCGAAGAATATAAAGAATAGAAAAATATGAATAAAATGTGTAAAATATAAATAAAATAAAAGGAGTGTTTTACCATAATGAAACTGTGGTAAAAGCATACTCCTCACACCGGCTGAAGTTTGTTTTGGGAAGGTCAGTGAGGGCTTTCTCATTGTAACATTTCCAGGTGGTTCGAGACTAGTGGGCTTTCATCGTGGGAACGAACTGCTTGATCCCGCTGAAGATTTCGCAGCCTGTTCCTTGCCCGTAGTCATCGTTTGTAAAGGAATTAGTTACTTTTTTAATAGATTTTTCTTCATAGGGAAAGTACGGTCTGGCCCAGATCACCACTGTGAAGAGTGGTGGAAGTTCTAACTGTTCTATATATGAAGAATATCGACCGTTTAGGTATGACACGTAGATGTATAGACTGTCTAAGTCTAATACACACTGAACGAGTATTGACTACTTAGTTCAATACATTTGAGTGAAGTAGCTATCTAAAGTAGAGTAGAGAGCTAAAATGAATAAAGGGAATTGACTGTTAAGTGCAATTCTGAATGACTGCTTGAGTGTAGAAAAGAGTAACGAGAGTCGAATAATAGAGTAGCATGGATGTGGTCTGCACGGATTGAGATATAGATGGAGTTTTGACTGGTACAGTTTGAAACTCTGATTGTGTAGATAGTTGAAGCCCATCTGTGATGGTTGAGACAATACCCCAATCACAACTTACAGGACACTAATTGGGTGTCTGGGTAAGTCGTGGTTGCGGGGTAAAAAGTGTCTGAGTTCTAATTATGGGTGCTAGAATACATAAGTCTGGCATGTATGTGCCCACAAGAGTTGATGTACCGCATACATAGGTCATCGAACTAATATAAGTGTATAATAAAATAGAGAGAAAGAAGAAATAATAATGGAAATATAGTATAGGCTCATCCAGACTATATTTCCTGAGCGTATTTTGCCATACCTCTCACACAGCCCCTCCACGTTTCAGCACGTTACGCAAACGGTTTTAGCACCCTATCGATGGATTTTTTGTCTTGTTTACATCAACGATATAGTAATATTCTCTAAGAATTGGGATGATCATCTCCTCCACCTAAATCAGGTGCTCGGCACTATCACTTCAGCTGGCATCACTCTCTCTCCCAAGAAATGTTTTATCAGATATAATTCGATCTTGTTGTTGGGTCATAAGGTATCCAGGTTGGGTTTCTCGACCTACCAAGAGAAAGTTCGCGCCATATTGGAACTGGCCCCACCCACTAAGGTTTCTGAACTGCAACGGTTCCTTGGGATGGTCCTTTACTTTTCAGCGTATATACCATTCTATTCATGGATGGTGTCCCCTTTATTCTCACTTCTAAAAAAGGGAACACCCTGGACGTGGACTGCTGAACACATCAGGGCCTACGAGGATGTTAAAGCCACCCTAGGATCAGCACCGGTGCTGGGACATCCAGCTAGTGGGATGCCTTATCATCTGTATACGGACACTTCGGATTTCACCCTAGGCTGTTGTATCCAACAAGTCCAGAAGATGGCTTTAGGAGACTTAAAGGATACTAAAATCTATGCCCAAGCCAAGTTGGCTTTCGACCATGTGCAGGATGTGCCATCCTTCATTCATAGGTATAAAACCAAGCAGCCCGAGATTGAGTGGTCAGACTCGTGGGGTCCCACTTTCGAGGAGACTGAAGTTACCGTTGAACGAGTCATTGTATATTGGAGTTGCACTCTGAAAAGTGCTGAACGTAACTATTCCACTACTGAATGGGAAGCATTAGCAGCAAAGGAGGGACTAGTCCACTTCCAACCATTCATTGAAGGTGAACATGTCCTGCTCATTACGGATCATGCAGCTCTGCAATGGGCTAGATCGTATGAGAACACTAATCATCGACTAGCCACATGGGGGGCAATATATGCTGCATTTCCAGGTCTCGAGATTCTACACTGAGCAGGAAGAGTTCACAGTAACATGGACCCACTGTCCAGACTCCCTCGAGTACTGGCCTTCGTGAGCCCTATTAGAGACGACTTGCCAGCTATCACCTTGACCTCTCTGGACAAGAATACTGAGGAAAATCTATGGAAGGACAAACCTGCTAAGAAGGTGGTCTTCTCCATCATATACGATTCTATGGAACCTTTCGGAGTGACTCAAAAGGTCTGACAGTCAGAATGGGATTCTCATAATGTAGTAAGGAACGATCAGGAAGACGAGTCTGACTTTGCATTGTGTCACCCTCAGTTGCTAATCAGCATTGAGGAGGGTGTTAGGGTACATACACAGTAGGTTTCTGGAGAAACCCACAGATTGTCCGGTAGGACTTGGCTTCAGCTTATAGGCTGCGCCCTTGCGAGATTGTGTTGTCCAATTTCAGACAGGCAGACGGGAATCCCAGGGAGTCTGGGTGGGTCGAGGGGTCGTAGGTTGGAGGTCGTGGGTCGGGAGGTCGTGAGTCAAGATAGGTAAGAGAGATAGATGTGCCGGAGCCTGTGGGCTCTGACTAGTGTGAGCGGTGTAATTCAAGTAGGAGTTTAGAGCAGAAAATGTATTAGATTACTGGGGGGAATCTAAGCTGATTTTCTGACTGGATTGTATGTACAACATCTGCCAGTTTAAATAGACCGTGGAGTGAATGACATACCAAATCCAGTCATGATGAAATGAAACTAGCAAAACATAAAACGGGAATAGTAAACACCAAATTTGGTGTTAGGAATGGGAGGGAATGGAGTGGAGTCCGAATTGTGACAAATCATAAATCATAACGGGAAATGGAGCGGGAGCGGAGTGAGAATCATGACAGGTCATTTGACTAAAATGGGAACGGGGCTCTGTTAGAGGGATGATGGGTTTTACAAGTGGGGTCCAGTGACTGATGCGTGGGATGAAGTCGGACATAGGCAGGGACGGAGTCTGGTGGGTTTTCCGGTGACTGAAACACAACGTAACGAAGTTGAATGTAGATAAGTCTGATGTACAGAGTCCGGCGGGAAGTCTGGTGAACTGACAATGGGTGCATATAGGGTGTGGGTGTGTATAGGTTAGTGCCCGGAGTCCGGTGGGACTTCCAGTCGTAACAGTACCCTCCCTTTATGCCGAAGTCCCAAAGAGGCTCTAGACCTCAATAAGGTTCTTGTTGGCTACGCACATGTGTCAAAAGTCATGTTGGTTACACGTATGTGTCAAAGAGTCATGTGATCTGGAAGGTAAGGTTCAGACATGACAAGCCTATATATAAATTTGAAAAAATAAATTTTTTTCTTCTTTATTACCCCATCTTCATCATTATGGGACCAATACCAATGCCAAGAAGACCTATGCCAACCGCCGGGCCCTCCACAGGCACTCCATATCTGGTGCCACTCAGTGTGGCCCAAATACTGGCGCAGCAAGAGGAACAGCATCGTCAATGTGAAGAAGTGGAAAAGGAGGCGAGGGAGGTGGAGGAAGCCCTGGACAGGGAATACCAGGCAGCCTTGGCTGCAGAGGAAGAGGCAGAGAGGCAGAGGAAGAGGGAAGAGGAGGAGGCTGCATGGGTGGCCACGGAAAAAGCCCGGGTGGCTGCAGACAGGGCCATGGTTGCCGCGGGCAAAGTAAGTCCCAATATTCAACTTGTCAAATTTTACTGATTTGTATTTTTCAGCACAAAGTGACAGAGGTGGAGTCCGAGTCCAAGGGGGAGCCGGAGAGCCCCCAGAAAGTAAGTCTCGGTCTGTGGGATATCTGGGGAAAACTAACCATATCAACAGAAGGCAAGGAAGGCAGCACCAGTCTGTCTACCAATGTGGAACGATCCGCGGTGTTCTGGTTGCAATGACCAGAACACAGAGTGCAATTGAAAGTCCGGGTGGGGATCGGGATGCTACCAATGTGCACACCTCAAGGCGAGGTGCTCGCTCGTCCACGAGCAACCCACAGGATCCGGGGCATGGGACGTTAACGGGACAGACGGGATGTCTGGGTTGGACGACGTATTGGGGTGCATTGCTGAGGGCATCGAGGCCCAGAATGAGTTGCTCAGAAAAAGCAACAAGGTCCAAGTTGTGGTGGCGAATGAGCTCCGTGGGCTCCACTCGGAATTTTGGAAGTTCCTACCAGAGTTCAGCGGATATATATATGAGGAGCCGCAAGCCAGGAGTTCCGAGGACACCAGGTCAGATGAGGATGGGGTGCCTGCAGAGGTAGCAGAGCTTCCTCAGGAGATGGCTGAGGTTGGGCAGAAACATAGCCCCATAAATGTAGATTGAAATAATATAAAAGTTTCATAATTTTTTGAACATAAAAGTAAAGTGTGAAAAACATAACAAATCAAAGTCTGTGGAAAATCCGCTTAAGGACTTGAAAGCATGTCAGAACCTGTAAAAGCAAAGAGAGACATAGGGCAACAGGGAATAATGTAAATGGGTCCAAACATAACATGAGGTCCGCAGAGTGTGGTCAGAGAGACGATAGTGGTCCAGGTTTGCGTGGGTAAGTGTCACAACTGTCACAAGTCACAAAACTGTCACAAATATTCAAAGGTAACTTTTGACAACTCTTCAATGCATTGAATTTGACTCGACAAACCCGAACATTATTCGACAACATCGAATCTTTTTTGACATGTCTCATTTTGACATCATGTATGATTTCATTATTAGTTCGTAAATAGTCATAACGATACAAAGAAAAGCATAAAAGGGCTACAAAAGGAGCAAGGGAAGTCAGTTGAAATATCTGTAAATTAGTGATACTAGTAATTCTAACTTGTCGTAACTTCTTCGACAAATACTTCTGTGAGTTCTCACGACTGGTAATAGCCTCTTACTTCATCGACAGGGCGAATATATACTTCGTCGAACGAGGCTTTTGATTCAATCAGTAGAATATTATTCGACAGTATTGAAGAATAATCAATTCGTGACAGTATATTTCGACTGACTACTGTTGATAAAGCCCAGGACACGATCCGAGACTACCAAAGCATCGAGTTTTACAGCACTTCAATCCATGGCTCCCATTCCTTCACTGAGAGTTATTCGGCCATCGTGAATTCCAGTTTCTCCTTTGACCAAAACTCGAAGAGCTATGATGTCCTCAATCCGAGAACCCGAAGAAGTTCGGGAAGAACTGATCTTACCAATTCAAGAATCCAAATCCCCTTTAATGCCTTTGCCCAAATCCCCACCCCCCGAATCTGTTAGGTCTGAAGATGAAACAATGTTACGACATTTTGGAGATGCACTCGGAAAAGTATTGAAGGACCAGATGTCTTCGAAGGAGCCCGAAATCACAGTGAATAAGCCCGAAGAGTTTACTGCAGAAGAACCTTCGATGTTAAAGAATTTTATCACTCAATGTGAAATGGTCTTTTGATCTCGACCAAAATCATTCAAATCCGATCAATTGAAAATTACGATGGTAACTTTGTATTTCCGGAAAACAGCTCAAGAGTGGTGGCAACCTTTTCTATTAAATCCCCTGATTCCTCTGCCATCTTTCCTTGTGGATTATCTCGACTTTCTAGATGAATTATATGCTCAGTTTGGCGAAATTGATGCAGAGGGAGAAGCTGAAGAAAAACTTGATAATTTTCGAATGAAAACTCATCATCATGTTGCAAAGTATTCGATTCAATTTACAAGTCTTGCTGCTCAAACTCAATAAGACGAATTCGCTTTATGACAACGATTTTATAAAGGACTTCCAAATCGAATTAAGGATGAAATAGTGAAGCTTCAAGTTCAGCCTGAAAGTTTTGCCAAATTGCAAACAGCTGCCCTTCGACTCGATTGTTACTATTGGATGCGAGAAAATGAATGAAAACATGAAACAGAATCAAGTTTGACTCCACGAAGATTTGAAAGAAGACAATCGACGATGCCTACGACTTATCCTTCGACATCATGAACACCTTCAACTTCAAAACCAATAACTTCGACTTCAAGAACATTTAGGCCTTCAACTCAAGCGAAACCATCTTCGACAATTTTAGGACCTGATGGATGATTACTTCCTGCTGAACGAGACAGAAGATTTAAAGAAGGGTTATGTATATTATGTGGAGAAAAAGGCTATTCAGCGAGGGACTGCCTGAAAAGAAAAACTCATCAAATTGCAAAAGGACGAATCGTTGAAGTTCAAGATTCAACAGCTCAATCCGATCAGTCAAATCAAACATCAAATGTTAAATCAGAAAATTGAAAAGGGATACTCTTCAGGCATGTGAAGAGTATCGAAGAAAACTTGATCACACCAAAAAAGATTCCTGTGTAATATTACGAGCGGTAACAATTTCTGATTCTTTAATTATTGAACTTAAATTGAAGAAAATTCCGAAAATGAAAGCATTAATTGATTCAGGATCTAGTCATCTTTTTATGGACAAAACATTTGTACGACAAAATAATCTATCTTTTGATCAATTGAAAAATTTGTTATCATTAAAATTAATCGACGGATCAACTCCGACATCAGGACAAATCATGTATATGACTACATTACAAGTTCATTTTCCATCCGGGCAGATTCAAGAATTACAATTCTTTTTAACCAATCTCGACTCATCTTGTCAAGTGGTATTAGGACTCAACTGGCTGAAGCAATACAATCCTGTGATTGACTGGCGATCTGGCCATATATCATTCGAACCTACTTCGACACCTTTGACAAATCCAAATCCGATTCAACCATCAATTGAAACGTTATCAGAAGAGAAGCATGCTTCAACCTCGGCGAGTCATTCATCGACATTTGAGAAAATCTGTGAAGAATCAAAATCTGAGACTGTCAATCTGAATATCAACATAGTCAATCAGAAGACTTTCTTACAAGCTGTGAAAGCAAAAGACTCTCAAACTTTTGTGGTTTTTATTCATGATGAATCTTTCAAGACTTGTAAGGCCTCTGGTGCAAAAACTACGACTTCGACTTCATTCGACATACCGAACGTTCTGACCGAATATTCTGACTTCTCAGACGTTTTTGACAAAAAAGAAGCTGAAGCTTTACCTCAACATCGAAGCTATGATCACGCTATCCCATTAGAAGAAGGAACTACTCCACCTATGGGTCCGATCTATTCGTTATCTGAGACAGAACTTCAAGTGCTACAAGAATATCTCCAAGAAAACCTTTTGAAGAAATTTACAATCTGTGAGAGGTATGGTGAAATACACTTAGGAAATATAGTCGGATGAGCTCTTACTATATTCCCTTTATTATTTCTGTTTTCCCTCTCTTTTATTATATCTCTATAATTAGTTTGACGACCTATGTATGCGGTGTGGGCACATACATGCCAGACTTATGTATTCTAGCACCCGTAGTTTAAAACTCAGACACTTTTACACCGCAACCACGACTTACCCAGACACCTGTTAGTGTCCTGTAAGTTGTGATTGGTGTATCGTCTCGACCGTCACAGATGGGCTTTAGCTATCTACTCAATCAGAGTTTCGAACTGTACCAGTCGAAACTCAATCCTTATCTCAACCTGCATGGACTACATCCACACTACTCTATTATTTGACTCTCTAGTTACTCTACTTTGCACTCAAACAGTCGATCAGAATCGTACTTAACAGTCGATTCTACTTATTCGTTCTAGCTCTCTACCTTACTCTAGATAGCTACTTCTCTCTATCGTATTGAACTAAGTAGTCAATACGCGTCCAGTCTGTATTAGACTCAGACAGTCAATACATCTTAGTGTCGTACCTAAACGGTCGATATTCTTCATATATAGAACGGTTAGAACTTCCACCATTCTTCACACAATCTCCTGCTGGCACACCGATTTTATTTGTTAAGAAGAAAGACGGAAGCTTACGACTTTGTGTCGACTATCGAGGACTTAATAAAATCACACGAAAAAACTGATATCCACTTCCGTTAATTCCTGATATTTTGGATCAACTTCAAATGGTGAAATATTTTACAAAAATCGATCTCCGAAGTGCCTATAATTTAGTTAGGATTGCTCCAGGTGACGAATGGAAAACAGCCTTTTGGACTCAATATGGATCTTTCGAATATTTGGTTATGCCTTTTGGACTATGCAATGCTTCAGCAACTTTTCAACAATTAATGAATGAAATAATTTCAGATTTACTTGATATTTGGGTAATTATCTATCTCGATGACATACTAATATTTTCCGACAATCTCAAGGAACATTTACGACATGTTCGAGAAGTTCTTCAACAGCTTCAATAAAATCGATTATTTGCCAAACCCGAAAAATGTGAATTTCACCAAACCAGTGTCGAATTTCTAGGATATGTTATTTCCCCTCAAGGTGTATATATGGATGAAGAAAAAATCAAAGTTATTCAAGATTGGCTGAACCACAAAAAGTCTGCAACATTCAATCATTTTTATGATTTGCAAATTTCTATCGAAGATTCATTCCAAGTTATTCTGAAATTGTTTTACCATTGACTCAACTTACTCAAAAAAAGGTTCAATGGCATTTCAATGAAAAATGTCGACTTGCATTTAACTATTTGAAAAAAGAATTTACTACAGCTCCGATTCTAATTCATTGGAATCCAGATTACAAACCTATACTCAAAACTGACGCTTCTGATCATGCCATAGCTTCAATATTTTCTATGCAAACTCCCGATAACGAGATTCATCCAGTCACTTATCATTCAAGAACTCTTTTGACCTCCAAAATTAATTACGACACTTATGATAAAGAATTATTGGCAATATTCGAATCTTTCAAAATTTGGTGACATTATTTCAAAGGAACAAAAGAACCAATTGAGGTTTTAACGGATCACAAGAATCTCGAGTATTTTGCGACAACTTGAATTTTGTCTCGACGACAAGCTTGATGGGCAGAATATTTATCGACCTTTAATTTGATTATTTGTTTTGACTGGGAAAACTAAATTTGAAAACAGATGTTCTTTCTAGAAGAAATGACATTTATCTGAATAAACCCGACTATTTGAAAAAGAATCCAACTAATCTTCAACTGGTATTTACAAATGAGCAAATTCAAGCCTCTTTACGTGCAACACATTATCTTCCAATAGCCAGAAAAGCTACTCTTATTATGGATACGGATCAACTATTGAAAGATATATTCAAAGCTCAAAAAGAAGATCAATTTACTCTCGACAAAATTCGACAGATTTCCGACAGTACTGAAGAATATTGGCAAAAGAATAAACAAGACTTTTTATGTTTCCAAAACAGAATTTACGTTCCCGATTATCAAATTCTCGACTTCGAATGCTTCAATCACGACACGATCATATTACTGCAGGCCATTTTGGTCAAATGAAAACATATCGAACAATATATGGGAGATTTCTTTTGGCCATGACTCTGACAAGATATTCAAGATTTTATTCAATCATGTGTGTGAAGGGTATGCATATATCATGATTGGACTGTGGAATAATAGACGTATTATAGTACTTTATTATCTAGTTTTTATTTATTTTCTTTAATTCTCTATATCTTTCGAGCATACCCTTATTTCTTAGTTCGAAGCCTTGTGTATATCTATGGGCACTCTCGGCGTCAAACTACAGACACTTTTACCCAGCAGACACCACCTCATAACGACTCAGACGTCGAATAGTGAGAGGTGTCAAGGGTAATATCTCAGCTACCCATAAAGGTAGTGTCTTCTTGCATACTAATAGTATTTGGACTCGAACCACGAAGGTCGAGTTCCACTCTCAAGACTCTGCGCTCATCGACACTGTAGTCGACTCGCACTGCTATCTCTGTACCCTAGATATTCAGTCTTTCGCTGATTATCTCTCTTACTTCTAGCTACAAGTTGTACTGTAAGGGTCAACTCTTCTATTCTCTTGTTCTAGTCATCACAAGCAACTGTACAGTTGCTCTTGTGACATGTAGTGCGTCCCTATACTAGTACTATCAGTCTAGTAATCTATAGTATTGTACTGAATGGTCAATACTTTCTAATAGTAGTTGAATAAACACTATTCTTTGTATATAGAGCAGTCAGAATCTATCGACTCTTCACAGTTTGAGGAGTTAAGGTTGGATTAGCTAGTGGCACCACACCCTTTTCTTTAGAGATAGTGGTCGTGGGAGTGGCGAGGATAGTCCCATCTTTATTCTGTAAAACTATGCACTCCACAATCCATTCCCCGTCCTCTAGGTCCCCGGTAAAGGTGGGTATTAACCTAACCGCCTTGGGCTCTATCATGCAATCTCCTAGGGCTCTCACGACTCTCTCAGCACACATGCCCTTGTCAGGTTTGGACTTTAGATTAGTCAGTGTGATTAGTTCATCTTCCAGAGGGATCTTGTTGACTGAAAAGGTCAACAGGACTGGTTTGTTGGAGGAGCTGGCAGGAATGAATCCTGCTCTCCCAGGGAGGATTAGTCTTGATCCCAGGGGTTGGTCTCGCAACATTCCTATCTCATAGTTGATATGGAAGTCTTCTCCTAAGAGGATAGGTGTGAAGAGTGGTGGAAGTTCTGACCATTCTATATACAAAGAAATGAGTAGAAAGGAAGGATATTGACCTATTCGGTGCAATATAAGAGAAAGTGAGAGAAGGAGCACGAGATGACGAAGGAGTCAACGAGTGCAATGGTTCGAGTGGAGGCCTCGACTGTTACAGTTCGAGGCCAGAAGTGTTGGATAGTTCAGATAGTGCTACCTATGTAGTAGCTGACACGTTACCCTGATCACCGCTCGTAGTAGACCTAGTTTATGTCTTACGAGTGGTGGTTCTTGGGTTAAAGTGTGTCTCAGTTCTAATTGGTGCTGAGTGCACCCACAAGTATACACAATGCTTCAAACTAATGAAATATGCAATATTCGAAGAATATGAAAGATAGAAAAATATGAATAGAATATGTAAAATATAAATGAAATAAAAGGAGTGTTTTACCACAATGAAACTGTGGTAAAAGCATACTCCTCACAATAGGTACGGTCATCCCTTGTACTACATAGGTTTCCACATTAAATCGCAGCAGGGTTCCTTTATCGTCCCTAAGGTAGACAGGAATGTTAATATAACCCAGTACTCAGGCACTCCCGGTAAGCTGTATTAATTGCAGCTTAAGTCCTTGCTTCAGCTTAGGCTGATCCTTCAGTTCTCGGTAGAATTCCTCTGACATGAGGGACAAATTGGCTCCGGTATCCAGTCTAATTTTGATTGGTTCTTCCCAATCGGGATTCCCTACTCCTCCAAGTATATGTAGTGCTGAAATGCCAACACTAGAATATCCTCCCAGTGGCTCCCTCTTTCGGTATATGATTGAGGCGTCCTCTTTCATTAGCTTACTGGATCGGGGATATTGTATTCTAGGTCATTTCACCTCTTTTCTGAGGGCTAGTTCAGCATTCCGACGGAGTCATCTGTTCAAGACGGTCACGTCTGTTTCCCCCTCAGAGTCCGATTTGTCACCAATCAAGAGGTTGGGAGGAAGTCCAGGGTCGAAAGGAAAGGTTTCCTCCTCCATATCGTTTCTTATATCCTCTATTAGATGTTGCTCGTTAAGGCAGGCAACCCGATCGATAGACATTTCCTCATCTGCGATTTCTTCAATCGATGGTGGTATGTTGTTTGAAGAATTCTTAAGCCCTGATAGACCTTTGCGGTGCTGACAGTGCGCTTCCAAACAATCTCCCCTTTCAACGAAATCCTCATGAGATATAGAAATGTATACCTCCCCACGCCGGGGTTCCTCGTCTCTGGGTGACCTCTCAATTATTTTGTGATCTTCAGGGGTAGCAGTATAAGCAGGAATGAAAATTGATTCACTTTCGACATTATATACTCACATTCCTGTACTTAGTCCATAAACTGCCTCATATAGTCTTTGCTCCTCTGCCTCCTCTGAAGGATTCTGCTTGGAGCATAGATTCAATGAGACATAGTGAGTCATTTTACCTGAGTGAGGACAGTCAATTTTGAAGTGTTCTGCGCTCCCACAAATCCAACACTCATTGGGGGGTCTAGTGCTACTCCTTTTGTCGCTCCTCTCAAAGAAGAGCTTCCCGTGTCATTTCCCTCATGTAGGATTGGTCCTTCCTGCTCTGGGAGTCTTCATCATGCCCTTGTCATCTACTTCACTGGCGAGGACCTGATGGGGGTGGATGGAATCGGGGAAAGTTGGGGTATGCTCTGGGGCCTCCAATTCTAGTTTGTTTTTTTCTGCGACCATGACCCAAGGTCTAATGGGGCGAAATCTATCTCTATGCATTTGATTCCAGGCATTAATTAGAGCTTCCTGTAAGTTATTGGCATGTGCTTGGAGGCTCATGACATCATCGATGGCTTGCCCTTGTATTAAGTATAACCATTCAGTGGGCAGGGTAAGTATTAACCGGCAAGTCTCCTCTTCCTTTTCTTGGTAGAATCTGTATAGAAATCTGTAGAGCTTAACTTTTCTTTGAATATACTGCACGGGAGTTTCACAGTCGTGGTGGGGCTGGCGAAACCTCATTTCTTTCCATTCTAAGGACAAGGATTCATGCCATCGTGTACCCAATAACACTTCAACTATGCTCCAAAGGAAGGATCTGTGTGATCGACTGAATTCAGTGCAATGCTCATGATCCAAAGTAGTCCACCAGACTTTCACGTTTCCTTTGAGTCGTCTGGGAAGAGCAATGCCTAGGATCGTCGTCATGGATTCTGAGATTTCTGACAAGCTCATAACATCCATTATGTAGTCCAGTGCCTTAGATTGCAAGCTGTCATATTCTGGGAGATCAGACCATTTGATTTTGAGATTGTTGGTGTTCAAAGTCAACTTCCCAGTGTTGGTGTGAGGAGCGGCACTCCTAGTGTTCTTATTAGTACCTGCTGGGCCTGCTGGGTTTCTTGGGTTTCACCTTCTCTCGTCCCAGTCTCTTCTGTGGTCCGAATCACTGGATCCATCAGAAGAATCCCCAGGCAGTCCTCCTGGGGGAAAGAAGGGGGCCTGCAAAATTGGCAAAGATGAGAAAGTGTTGTTCGGGTAAGAAGTTCCCCTTCCAGGTATTTGTCCAGTGATTCCTTCAATGAAGGTGGTAGCAAAGGAAGAACGGTTTCAATTTGCGATGGATCTAATAGGGAAGTTGGAGTGACTAACCGTCGTAAAGGGGGAAGCTACTTCAGACCCAAAAGCAACTTGATGGCAGGGAGGATCTGGCTCTTTGTTCCTTCATGGTCTGTTTGAAGTTCCTGGTCTGCAGTCATCCTGGGGTGACATGCCAAGGGTCTTGATTCTGCTGGCCAGAAGGATGGGTGCAATAGATTTCTTGTGGAGTCTTCCCAAGATCTCTCCCTCGTATCCTGGGGAAAATGTTCGAGGATAGATTTACGGTTGAGAGAGTGCAGAAAGCTAGTGCCGGGGGATCTTGGAGATCTCAAATGAAGGTTTCAGACGTGTGAGCTGGGGAAGCGGGTACTTGGGTACTATCATCATACAAGTGGAGAACTTCCATGAACAACTTGTCTCGTTTCTCATGGCAGCGAATGAGCCTATGTCGCAGGCTGTGTAGGCGAATGGGAGGTTCAGAGAGGCTTCGTATAGGGATCTTTCCAGTGTACGCTTATAAAGATCCCAGTAATCCACCTTAGGTACTGATCTGCCCTGATCTAGGATCACGTGTAAAATCTGTAATGTGTCATCATGCATGGCCACTAGGTCAAGAATCCATTTGAATAACGCTAGCCTTATACATCCTCTTCCAGTGACATCAATAGTGACAAGTTCCTCAGACCACTTGGGGAGTTGCTCCGCCAGCTGATCTATAGTACCAGTTTAGGAAAAGAAAGAATTGGTGATCACGATGCTATTCAACCTGCCTAACCAGACGGACACTTCTTTCGGCATGTTGGGATATCTGTCTAAGTGTGAAGAGTGGCGGAAGTTCTGACCGTTCTATATACGAAGAAATGAGTAGAAAGGAAGGATATTGACCTATTCGGTGCAATATAAGAGGAAGTGAGAGAAAGAGCACGAGATGACGAAGGAGTCAACGAGTGTGATGGTTCGAGTGGAGGCCTCGACTGTTATAGTTCGAGGCCAGAAGTATTCAGTAGTTCAGATAATGCTACCTATGTGGTAGCTGACACGTTACCCTGATCACCGCTCGTAGTAGACCTAGTTTGTGTCTTACGAGTGGTGGTTCTTGGGTTAAAGTGTGTCTGAGTTCTAATTGGTGCTGAGTGCACCCACAAGTATACACAATGCTTCGAACTAATGAAATATGCAATATTCAAAGAATATGAAAGATAGAAAAATATGAATAGAATATGTAAAATATAAATGAAATAAAAGGAGTGTTTTACCACAATGATACTGTGGTAAAAGCATACTCCTCACACTAAGTAGTCTGCAGCTACTGTGTCAACTTCCTTCTCTTCAATTTGTTCCGAGTAGTATTTGTCCCACTTGTCATTTGCTGGTTCAGTGAAATATACCTGACCCCTAAAGGGATTCTGCAGCATTACTTGAGACAGTGGAAATTTTAGACCAGTGTCGTTTCTGTTTGCTCGAGCACTAAGGAGTCCGAGAGTTTCCGATGACTTAAAATAGGAGTTATCCTTGCTTGTTCCAGCAGAATCACTCACGGGAAGCTGTGGCAAGCCCGCGTTCACCTTGTGAGGGCTCCAAGACAGTATTGGCCTCTTGAGTCATTAGAGACGACTTTCATGTCGTGACATTACTGGGTAGCCCTAAGCCAGGATATTCCTATCTAGTCTGAGGGGCACCTGCAGGCATAGGAATTCAAGTGGTTCTGCTGCTGGTTAATGTCATAATACTACTAGCTGATTATTCACGTGGATCGCAGTGAATGAGGGTCCGGCCCGGATCACCACTGTAAAGGGTCAAGTAGTTTACCACTCAATATGCGATTGTTATCGACTAACAATAGTGTGAAGAACGATCGACTAGTAGTTTTAGATAGTCAAGATGTAGATTACGATCAACCTTTAAGGTGCAATCATGTTAGGATACGTACAGGGTGTGTGAAGGATAGGTCACATAGGAGGTGCGGCTAAAGGCTCTAAGCCTTACTCCTTAGCCGCTTTATAATTTCATTATTTTCTTTATGTTCTATATTTTTATTCTATTTCTATATCTCATAAATACGAGTCAAACCCCCTTTATTTAGTTCAAGAGTCCATGTATGCTTGTGGGCGCTCTCGCTCACAAGAAGTATGTGCATGTCACAGTAGTAGTCACATGCGATAAAACTCAGACACTTTTCAACCCCGACAACCATCACCTGCACATGCAAGTACTGGTCCAGGGTCTAGTCTGAAACTAGTCTTTGCCTTATCTCTCTTCCTAAATCTACGGTAACTACACTTCACACTGAAACAGTCAAAGTCAGTTACTACTATTCGACTTAACTTCTACCTCTTGGTTCATGCAGTAAGAATATCCATCGTAGCTCACGTTCTTAGGATATTCTCTCTCTCTCACAATATATACTTTCTCTCCGCTACTTGGCCATTGGCCCAGCTAGCTACGCAATCAGATCATACCATAAGGTCGATCCGCTCTTGTAATTATCTACCGATTGCACCTTAAGGGTCAATCGTAATCTATATTTGATCACTTCAAACTACTAGTCGGTTGTAATTCGTACTATCATTAGTCAATAACGATCGCACATTGAGTAGTAAACTACTCGACCCTTTACAGTGGTTGTGAGGAGTATGCTTTTACCACAGTATCATTGTGGTAAAACACTCCTTTTATTTCATTTATATTTTATATATTTTATTCATATTTTTCTATCTTTCATATTCTTCGAATCTTGCATATTTCATTAGTTCGAAGCATTGTGTGTGGGTGCACTCAGCACCAATTAGAACTCAGACACACTTTAACCCAAGAACCACCACTCGTAAGACACAAACTAGGTCTACTACGAGCGGTGATCAGGGTAACGTGTCAGCTACTACATAAGTAGCAGTATCTGAACTATCTAACACTTCTGGCCTCGAACTGTAATAGTCGAGGCCTCCACCCGAACCATCGCACTCGTTGACTCCTTCGTCATCTTGTGCTCTTTCTCTCACTTTCTCTTATATTGCACCGAATAGGTCAATATCCTTCCTTTCTACTCATTTCTTCGTATATAGAACGGTCAGAACTTCCGCCACTCTTCACAGTGGTGATCCGGGCTGGACCGTACTTTCCCTACGAAGAAAAACATTTTATTCAATACGAAATTCTAACTACACAGCTGCAAAGTGTCAACATTCACAACTTTGCAAAACACTGTCTGGAACTTCTCGCACGCTGAGCGTTGCGAATCTGGTCAAATGGAAGGTAACTCGAACTTCGAGCAGTCGAGTCCCTTGGAAAGGCAAAATGCTCGTATCTTCATAAAGGATACCCTGGTCTTCCCGCCGAGACAAGTTATGCTCGAGCATCATGGCCAACTACTTTATTCGGAGCCTGTCAATGTGAAGTGGAGCTCCTACTACACTTCTCGAGTTTTGAGAGATAAGGCTGTCGCTGCCACGAAGGATTACAGGACTAGATACCCATCCATGCCTGCAACAGTAGCAGTTTGGCTAGGTCGGTATCATGGCATCATATCAGCACACGATTTATTCACTCGGCCTGGAACTCTCGACGAGGTAACAAAGCTGATCCCAAAGTGGTCAAACGATGTGATGTTCTTCCGAGAAAAGGGAATAGCGGGTATCAAGATGGAACTGTTCACTCTCCTCACTGATTTACTTTGTGTGCATGATGATCTGCTACAGATTATGCATGTATTGCTCGGAGGGGACCACATCGTGCCAAGGGTTGATACGGATTTCTTATACATTCAAACCTTGAAGGAATCCATATACGGTAAACCCTCGAATGTGTGCTTCGCCTACTTTACTCTCAGGTCGAGATTGATGCACAACCTGGAGAGATGTAACAAGATGATGGCGGAATTGCTCAATGGGTTTGATGAGCCAACACGAAGAACCTCTGGTCCCTTTCACGAAGAATGTCCTGGAATCTATGCCAGATCAACTGCCAAAAACGGACAGTCGTCTTTCTCAAATGTGTCTGCAGAAAAGATCACAGCCAAAGTCGTCTCCAGTTCCCCATCATCCTCAGGTCGAGATTCGCAGTGTCCTGACGAATCTCGCCATCCATCACCTATCCATCCTATCCCATTTACTCCGCCAAGTGGGCCCTCCAATAAGTTGTCCAATAGCTCGAATGATTGGGATTGCAGTAGAGGCCTGGGAACTGGGGAGCAGAAATCAGATTATGGTATTGACGATAGAAAAGGCCCGGGACAGGACTCACCAACCAAAAGCCTTCCCATGCAGATACCACTGGGAATTCGTCGACATAAACCCCTAATCCCAGAATGGGGGGCACGGACAAAGTTTCTGCGAATGGAAGGCGACCACGGACACACCGCACTGGATACCCCTCAACAGACCAAGCCGAGGACAGATACTTTTCCATTCGACCCGGGACGCTCCCTTAAAATTTATGTCGTATGGAGGACTATCGTGATGTTGCGAGATTGTTCTGGAACAACAATGTCGCAACAGGGGGGCAGTATAGGGGGTATAGGAGAAGGCACATGGATCGTCACCTACAGCCAGCAAGAGCATGCAAACAACTATGTCACCAGTCTCGCCGATGAAATGGTCGAGAGCTGGTGCAGTGTGTAAGCATGTAGCTGCACAGGCGCACAAGCACACTGCGTGAGCGCGTCAACACGTCGCTCGGGTATGCAAGTACGAGCGCGCCAACACGTCGCGTGGGGCATGCATGTGCACGGCGCGTGGAGGTGGTGTGCGCGCGCGGCGCGTGGATATGGTGAATGTGCGCACGCAGGGCATGGAGGTGGTGCGTGTGTGTGGGGCATGGACGTGGTGTGTGTGCGTGCGGCGTAGATGTAGTGCATGTGTGCGGGCATGGACGTGGTGTGCGTGTGTGGAGGCGCGTGGAGGTAGTGCGTGCGCACAACGTGTGGAAGTGATGCGTGCGCACAACGCGTGGAGGTGGTGCGTGCGCACGACGCGTGGAGGTGGTGCGTGTGCATGATGCATGGAGGTGGTGCGTGCGCGCGGCGTGTGGTGGCGTGTGGATGTGGTATGTGCGCGGCATGTGGATGTGTGTGGATGTGGTGCGCGCACACGGCGTGTGGATAAGGTGCGCGCGCACAGCTCATGGATGTGGGCGCGCCGCACGGGTGCACAAGTGCGCACAACCGCGCTGCATAAGTGCGCACAACCGCGTCACACAAGTGCGCAACTGTGCGACTGCACGATGGTGCGACCGTGCTGCACGAGTACGCACAACGGCGCTGCACAGATGCGCAGTGTGGGTATGGGCGTATGGTACATGGGCGTGGTTTGAGGGTGCGTTGTACAGGTTCAAGGGTGCGCTGTGCAGGTGTACAAGTCACTTGGTGAATGGCATCACTGAGCAAGACGATGCCAGAGAAGTGGACTTACCTTATCCAGTCTTTCCAAAACGATGAGGAGATGGGGTGAGGTTGACAGTCGAGTACGACAGAGTAAAGGAACTGACCTCCAAAACTTGTGGACACACGTGGACGCATGGCCATGTCACCTCACAACGAAGCCTTCACACCGTCTTCTACTCTTAGCCTTCCCCTCTGTTAAAGCTTTGTACTGAAATAGTCAAAGCTTTTCCTTTCTGACTTGTCTCGACATCGGTCTTGGTCCTAACCTCGGTCTCGTACTCTTCCCCACTCCTTGTCA
Source organism: Hysterangium stoloniferum (assembly GCA_015178975.1). Classification (NCBI taxonomy): domain Eukaryota; kingdom Fungi; phylum Basidiomycota; class Agaricomycetes; order Hysterangiales; family Hysterangiaceae; genus Hysterangium; species Hysterangium stoloniferum. The sequence goes on along the minus strand of WHVD01000149.1, from coordinate 116,577 downwards.
TCAGCATCGACACTACTACTGTCCCACGACGTTGTTGACTTGCGGGAAATGGCGTCGACGGAACTTCTCTTGGTCAGGGAGACGTCCGGGGAATCTGGTCTAGCAGAGGTTGTTTCAAAGGAACGTCAAAAAATAGAGGGACGGGGTATGATGGTGCGATTGCGTGACTGCGCTGCAAGAGTTCACGACCGCACGATCGCGCTGCACGGGTGTGTGACGGCACGACTGTACGACTGTGCTACAGCGCGACGGTGCGACTGCACGACGGTGTGACTGCGCGATCACGCTGTACGAGGGTGCGACCACACGACCGTGCTGCACGGGTGTGCAACGGCGCGACTGTGCTACAGCGCAACGGTGCGACTGCACGACGGTGCGACTGCACGACGGTGTGACTGCGTGATCGCGCTGTACGAGGGTGCGACCGCACGACCGCGCTGCACGGGTGCGCGACGGCACGACTGCGCGACTGTGCTACAGCGCGACAGCGTGACTGTGCTACAGCGCAACGGCGCGACTGTGCTACAGCGCAACGGCGCGACTGTGCTACAGCGCGACGGTGCAACTGTGCTACAGCGCGACGGTGCAACTGCGTGATGGTGCGACTGCGCAACAGTACGACCATGCGACTGGGCTACATGAGGGCGCAACTTGTGCTACACGGGTGCGCAAATACGGTGTGGGGGCACAGCTTGAAGATATACTACATTGATGCGCTCGTAGCTCACGGGCTGCATAACACCATGCCTCAATGACCTCACCGACGGATGCTGACTTCTAATGGAGTTCATGAGCCATGCCAACGCGCTTGTCATTTGTGGTCGAATTTTCCTCTGGCCACGCAACACTGTGCCCTGACAGTATTTCGCCAATGGACACGGGCTCTTTCCCCTCCTGGGTACATGGAACTCGTCACGAATGCACGGTTACCCATCCATTATATGCAGCATTGTTTGACAAGTTTGGGTTTGGGTTCAGTGCAGCGCATGCCTTCCAACGAGGCGTGGTGGCGGTCCAGGTTGACATCGTAGTATGAGTGTCAGGAAGTTCATGTGCTTTCGTTAGGCATAGCGACGACACACATTTTCAATAGGCGTGACTTGTGATGTCAAATTCGGCCGTGACGGGGGCAGGAAAAGCAGTTATGTGCCAGTGTTGGGATTTTGGAGTGAGGAATGCGTACACACCCAACTCAAGTACCGTATTCGGGTTCATTATTACAATCGTACTGAACTCAGTCGATTTCGTGATTTTTTCTTTTTCCTCTGGACTCGCCTACCTACTTGAAGCATTCCTGGACACTTTCTAGACCTGCCATGGGCTAGACCTTTCGGGAACACAGTCTGCAACCTAACTGTGCACAATAATGGGTAATTTGCGAGATCGTGGTGGAATCACAATATCGCAAAGTGGGGGCGGTATAGGGGGTATAGGGTATACATCCTAGCATGCTGCTAGGTCCCATAGACTAGCAGCATAGAAAGATCCTAATCCCGAGTCTTACACTATCTCGTCACAGCAAAGCATCATAAACCTCCTCCGGTACTCATTTAAGGAGGAGGAGATTCCGATGGACTCTAATGATAGCTTGCCTTCCTAACCCCAAGATGCACTGCCCAACGAGTTACATGACAGTCTGTCTGCCTACAGGACATCTACTATGAGGAATGCCTCGTGTCCTGGAAGGAGACAATGTGGCAGTGTCTAGAAGGCTATCAAGTAGTCCATTTGCTGTTCGAGGACTGAAGGAGTGCTCGACTAGGGACTGAAGGAAAAGAATGGATCTATTTTTTTCCCTTCCCTTCCCTCCCTTTTTCCACATCGACATCTTTCCTTACTGCCTATAAACCCACCAACCTCTCTTCGAATACTGGGGTCTTGGCACCTTGCAGTTTGGGGGGCTCCACACAAGACACCTGGGGGGCATCCCCGAAGCTTTCTAGACTTTCGTATAGCACATCCCTTCGAACTGGGGGGCACTGTGAGGAGTATGCTTTTACCACAGTATCATTGTGGTAAAACACTCCTTTTATTTCATTTATATTTTATATATTTTATTCATATTTTTCTATCTTTCATATTCTTCGAATCTTGCATATTTCATTAGTTCGAAGCATTGTGTATACTTGTGGGTGCACTCAGCACCAATTAGAACTCAGACACACTTTAACCCAAGAACCACCACTCGTAAGACACAAACTAGGTCTACTACGAGCGGTGATCAGGGTAACGTGTCAGCTACTACATAAGTAGCAGTATCTGAACTATCTAACACTTCTGGCCTCGAACTGTAATAGTCGAGGCCTCCACTCGAACCATCGCACTCGTTGACTCCTTCGTCATCTTGTGCTCTTTCTCTCACTTTCTCTTATATTGCACCGAATAGGTCAATATCCTTCCTTTCTACTCATTTCTTCGTATATAGAACGGTCAGAACTTCCGCCACTCTTCACAGTGGTGATCTGGGCTGGACCCTCATTCACTGCGATCCACATGAACGCTCAGCTAGTAGTAGTATTATGACCTTAACCAGTGGCGGAACCTCCCGAATTCCTACGCCTTCAGGTGCCCCTCGGACGAGAAAGGAATACCCCAACTTAGGACTACCCAGTAATGTCACAACACGAAAATCATCTCTAATGACTCAAGAAGCCGATACCATTTGGGAGCCTTCACAAGGTGAACACGGGCCTCCCGCAAGTAATTCTGCTGGAACGAGCAAGGATAACTCTTATTTTAAGTCGTTGGAAACTCTCGGACTCCTTACCACTCGAGCGAACAAAAACGACACCGGTCTAAAATTTTCACCACCTCAAGTAATGCTGCAGAATCCCTTTAGGGGTCAGGTATATTTCGCTGAGCCAGCAAATGACAAGTGGGATAAATACTACTCGGAACAAATTGAAGAGAAGGAGGTTGACACAGTAGCTGCGGACTACTTAGACAGATACCCCAATATGCCTAAAGAGGTATCCGTCTGGTTAGGCAGGTTGAATAGCATTGTGATCAGCAATTCTTTCTTTTCCCAAACTGGTACTCTAGATCAGCTGGCAGAGCAACTCCCCGAGTGGTCTGAGGAACTAGTCACCATTGACGTCACCGGAAGGGGATGTACAGTGGGTCAAAAAACTGTCCCAATGTTTGTGCATTTTAGAAAGATTGATATTGTGTGAAGGAATGACATCAGCAAAAATTCTGAAAAATTCACATGATATACTAGCACATGTTGGCTATCTACCAACTTAAGAAATCATGTGATTCCAATCAAAACTCATTGCTCAATAAATCACACAAAATAATCACTCATTGGGGCAGTTTTTTGACCCTCTATTATTTTACAATCTAATACTTTGTATGACCCCCCTTTGCCTTTAAAACTGCCTGTATCCTCCTAGGCATGCTTTCTATTAGCTTCTGACATGTCTCTGGTGGTATTTCAGTCCACTCCTTTGCCACCCTGTCCCATAATTTATGTACTCCTTTGGGTGATATGTCATATTGTTGGAGTTTGGCCTTGAGGTGTTGCCAGAGGTGTTCAATGGGATTTAGATCAGGGGATTGGGCAGGCCGATTCATGGGAATGATGTTATTGTCAGATAACCACTGGTCTGCCTTTTTTGAGGTATGTTTTGAATCATTGTCCTGTTGGAAGTACTACTTATCCTCAGCCATCTCCAAACTTTCAATGCTCTCCTCCACTCCCTCCTCCAAAATCTCATAATACTGCACTGTATCCATGTTCTTCTGCACCTCTATCAGCTTCCCCACCCCATTCCAGCCCATATACCCCCAAACCATCAAGTTATTCCCCCCTCCATGTTTGATAGTTGGTGTGGTGGTCCTGTCTGATACTGGTTCCCCTTGTTGCTTCCAAACATATACCTTCCCATCTGACCCAATCCTATTGATTTTTGTCTCATCAGTCCACAACACCCTCTTCCAGTTCTCCATAGTCCAATTTTCATGGTATTGGGCAAACTTTAGATGTTGCTGACGATGAGACCCCTTGAACATAGGGACTTTCTTCTTTGTTGCTGACCTAAAGCCAGCTTCCTTCAACACATTCCTAACAGTCTGAGGAGTGACAGAGGTAGATATGATGGAATTTATAAATTGGGTGGCTTGGACAGCATTGTCAAGCTTCCCAGAGCTGATTTAATGGATAATTGACTGTTTATCATAAGGGGAAAGCTTGGAAGAATGGCCACCAGGATGATTTTCCTTATCCCCCTCTACCTCCCTACTGATCCTGCCAATAGTACCCTTTCCCAGACCAGTCCTAGCTTGAATTTGACACTGGGAATACCCCTCATTGAGGAGAAAAATAACAGAAGAATGCTTTTCTGCAGAGATGGATTTCATAGTGGTGGTAAGGAGTCAAGGAGATGAATGAACAAAGTTCAGCATGCCAAATTGATACAAATAAGGTCACATGACATGTTGATGATTCATATGATCCACTCCTACCTTATACTGGTGTGTAATATTGAAAATCAGAGAAAATAATAGAGGGTCAAAAAACTGCCCCAATGAGTGATTATTTTGTTTGATTTATTAAGCAATGAGTTTTGATTGGATTCACATGATTTCTTAAGTTGGTAGATAGCCAACATGTTCTAGTATATCATGTGAATTTTTCAGAATTTACGCTGATGTCATTCCTTCACACAGTATCAATCTTTCTAAAATGCACAAACATTGGGGCAGTTTTTTGACCCACTGTATAAGGCTAGCATTATTCAAACGGATTCTTGACCTAGTGGCCATGCATGATGACACGTTACAGATCTTACACGTGATCCTAGATCGGGGTGGAACAGTACCTAAGGTGGATTATCGGTATCTTTATACACGTACACTGGAAAGATCCCTATATGAAGCCTCTCTGAACCTCCCATTCACCTACCACAGCCTGCGACATAGGCTCATTCGCTGTTGTGAGAAACAAGACAAGTTGTTCATGGAAGTTCTCCACTCGTATGATGATAGTACCCAGGTACCCGCTTCCCCGGCTCACACGTCCGAAACCTTCATTTGAGATCTCCAAGGATCCCCCGGCACTAGCTTTCTCCGCTCTCTCAACCATAAATCTATCCTCAAGAGTTTTCCCCAGGATACGAGGGAGGAGATCTTGGGAAGACTTCACGAGAAATCTATTGCACCCATCCTTCTGACCAGTGGAAGCAAGACTCTCGGCATGTCACCTCAGGATGACTATGGACCAGGAACTTCAGACAGACCACGAAGGAAAGAAGAGCTGGATACCCCCTGCCATCGAGTTGCTTTCGGGTCTGAAGTAGCTTCCCCATTTATGACGGTTAGTCACTCCAACATCCCTATTAGATCCGTCGCAAATCGAAACCATTCTTCCTTTGCTACCACCTTCGTTGAAGGAATCACTGGACAAATACTTGGGAGGGGAACTTCTTTCCTGAACAACACTCTCCCACCTTTGCCAATTTCGCGGGCCCCCTTCTTTCCCCCAGGAGGACTGCCCGGGGATTCTTCTGATGGATCCAGCGATTTGGACCACAGAAGAGACTGGGACGAGAGAAGGTGAAACCCAAGAAACCCAGCAGGCCCAGCAGGTACTAATAAGAACACTAGGAGTGCCGCTCCTCACACCAACACTGGGAAGTTGACTTTGAACACCAACAATCTCAAAATCAAATGGTCTGATCTCCCAGAATATGACAGCTTGCAATCTAAGGCACTGGACTACATAATGGATGTTATGAGCTTGTCAGAAATCTCAGAATCCATGATGACGATTCTAGGCATCGCTCTTCCCAGACGACTTGAAGGGAATGCGAAAGTCTGGTGGACTACTTTGGATCATGAGCATTGCACTGAATTCAGTCGATCGCACAGGTCCTTCCTTTGGAGCATAGTCGAAGGGTTATTGGGTACACGATGGCGTGAATCCCTGTCCTTAGAATGGGAAGAAATGAGGTTTCGCCAGCCCCATCATGACCGTGAAACCCCCATGCAGTATATTCAAAGAAGAGTTAAACTCTACAGATTTCTATACGGATTCTACCAAGAAAAGGAAGAGGAGACCCACTGGTTAATACTTACCCTGCCCACGGAATGGTTATACTTAATACAAGGGCAAGCCATCGATGACGTCATGAGCCTCCAAGCACACGCCAATAACTTACAGGAAGCTCTAATTAATGCCTGGAATCAAACACATAGAGATAGATTTCACCCCATTAGACCTCGAGTCATGGTCGCGGAAAAAAATGAATCAGAATTGGAGGCCCTGGGGCATACTCCAACTTCTCCCGATTCCATCCACCCCCATCAGGTCCTCTCCAGCGAAATAGATGACAAGGGCATGATGAGGACTCCCAGAGCAGGAAGGACCGATCCGATGTGAGGGAAACGACACGGGAAGCTCTTCTTTGAAAGGAGCGACAAATGGAGTAGCGCTAGACCCCCCAAAGAGTGTTGGATTTGTGGGAGCACAGAACATTTCAAAATCGACTGTCCTCACTCAGGTAAAATGGCTCATTATGTCTCATTGAATCTATGCTCCAGACAGAATCCTTTGAGGAGGCGGAGGAGCAAAGGCTATACAAGGCAGTTTACGGACTAAGTACAGGAACACGAGTATATAATGTCGAAAGCGAATCAATTTTCATTCCTGCTTATACTATTACCCCTGAAGATCACAAAATAATTGAGAGGTCACCGGGAGACGAAGAACCCCAATGTGGGTGTGAGAGGTATGGCGAAATACACTCAGGAAATATAGTCGGATGAGCTCTTACTATATTTCCTTTATTATTTCTATTTTCTCTCTTTTATTATATCTATAATTAGTTCGACGACCTATGTATGCGGTACATCGACTCTTGTGGGCGCACACACGCCAGACTTATGTATTCTAGCGCCCGTAGTTTAGAACTCAGACACTTTTACACTGCAACCACGACTTACTCAGACACCTGTTAGTGTCCTGTAAGTTGTGATTGGTGTATCATCTTGACCATCACAGACGGGCTTTAGCTACTCATTCAATCTGAGTTTCGAACTGTACCAGTTGAAACTCAATCCTTATCTCAACCCGTGTGGACTACATCCACGCTACTCTATTATTCGACTCTCTAACTACTCTACTTGCACTCGAGCAGTCATCCAGAATCGCACTTAACAGTCGATTCTACTTATTCGTTCTAGCTATCTACCTTACTTTAGATAGCTACTTCTCTCTACCGTATTGAACTAAGTAGTCAATACACGTTCGGTCTGTATTAGACTTAGACAGTTAATACATCGTGGTATTGTACCTAAACGGTCGATATTCTTCGTATATAGAACAGTTAGAACTTCTACCACTCTTCACACTTAGGCACAACATGATCTCCGCCGAGCAGGATGTGTAGGATTTGCAACGCATCATCATGCATACAAAGTGCTTCAAGGAATAGAGAGAACACCTCCCGCTTGAGAATCCTTCTTCCTCCCTCCATAGCAGTTGTGACCTCGTTCGACCATTCGGGAATCGATCGGGTCAAGTCCTCAAGGTTGCCTGGTCATGTGAATAAATCACGTGCCGATAAAATCACCTGATAGCAATCTAGCCAAACTGCTACAGTCTCTGGTAAAATGGGGTAATCCGTATTGTATTCCTCCACAAAGGGAGTAACCTGATCCTCAGAGATTCGATCGGTGTAGTACATGTCCCATTGCAAGTCAATGGGCTGAGCATAAACCATATGACCTCTGAGGAACTGCTTGAGGATAACCTGTCTCGGAGGGAATGTGAGAATGGGCTTGGGTGCTCAACTAGACTCAATGTTGGTTCCAGGGATGTTCAACTGCCCAGGTGATGAGCGTTCCTCAGGTGGATTGGGGGGAATGTTCATTGACGATCCAGCTACTACTCCCGAGGGATCCTCCAGAGGAACTGATCCTTGAAACGTCGATGAAGATTTCCTCAAGGTGACATTACGGGGTGGTTCTAAATTAGCAGATTTTTGACGAGGCATGGAACTACTCGGAGTTGATGAAGACCTCGGTGTTTGGTTCTTGCCCGTAGTCATTTGCATGTTCAAGTCTTTAGTAGTCAAATAATAGAATCTTTCCTCATAGGAAAAGAATGGTCCGGCCCGGATCACCACTGTGAAGAGTCAATAGATTCTGACCACTCAATATACGAAGAATAGTGTTTATTCAACTACTATTAGGAAGTATTGACCATTCAGTACAATACGATAGATTACTAGACTGATAGTACTAGTATAGGGACACACTACACGTCACAAGAGCAACTGTACAGTTGCTTGTGATGACTAGAACAAGAGAATAAAGAGTTGACCTTTACAGTACAACTGGTAGCTAGAAATAAGATAGATAATCAGTGAAAGACTGAATATCTAGGGTGGAGAGATAACAGCATGAGTCAAATACAGTGTCGACGAGTGCAGAGTCTTGAGAGTGGAACTCGACCTTTGCGGTTCGAGTCCAAATTCTATTAGTATGCTAGAAGACGCTACCTCTATGGGTAGCTGAGTTATTACCCTTGACACCTCTCGCTATTCGACATCTGAGTCGTTACGAGGTGGTGTCTGCTGGGTAAAAAGTGTCTTGTCATTTGACGCCGAGAGTGCCCATAGATATACACAAGGCTTCGAACTAACAAATAAGGGTATGCTCGAAAGATATAGAAAATTAGAGAAAAGAAATAAAAACTAGATAATAAAGTATTATAATACATCTATTATTCCACAGTCCAATCATGATATATGCATACCCTTCACAAGCACCCACAAGCATACATGGACTTTCGAACTAATAAAAGGGGGTATGATCCATATTTATGAGTGATAGAAAATAAAATAAAAATATAAAACATAAAGGAAATAATGGAATTATAAAGCAGCTAAGGGGTAAGGCTTAGAGTCTTTAGTCGCGCCTCCTATGTGACCTATCCTTCACAAGCAGTGGCGACACAATGTAACTCTTTTCCTTGCCCAGACTCACAAACGAACAATAAGAGATTTCCACTACCATGTCAGTTTTAGAAGTAACATATCATGGCCGGTGAAACAACCTGCCGGGATTTTTTCGAGCAAAATTGTCATCTCAAGCCACAAAAGGGATGTATTGTAGGCGAAATGGGACTAAAAGTGGCATGGCTTGGAATACCAGAGTATCAGATCCTTTTGATCACCTGAGGCTTTGACGCTTCGATCTTGCCTCTGGGAGATGTGCATAGTCTTTTCTGACCCGCTCAGCTTACAGGCCGAGGTTGTCTTGTAAAGCAAAGCTCTCTTTGGGTACCTGACAGTGGCCCCCTCCCCTAGAATGTGAAGCAGTGTTCCCAGGATACCATTTACAACTATTGGCTTAGCTAAAACACCTTTTCCACCAGCTGCCCACACGATAACTACTTTTGAAACCTGGACCACTCCCATTAATATATGTGAGAGGCATACTACATCAGGGATTTGGGAATGTCTACACCCATTATGTAAACTCCCCCTAAACTCCCTAGATCTATAGTAAGCTTTTATACCGACTAGTAAATAGGGATCTCGGAAAGTAGTGTGTCTAGCTGTGTCTAGCCGAGCTAGCTCTCCTAGATGGCTCTAGACAATATAGACGGCACAATATAGACGGCATACTTACTAATCTTCCCACTTTCCTGATGTAGTGACCACTGTCCTGGAGACTTGGCTGTGGCAGTGACTCAGCTGTACCACTCCCAATCCTCAACCACGTTCTTCGATAAGGTCTGATCCAAATACCAACTGTGGCCTCCTTCTATTAAATCTGAAAACCTCGTAGGGTAGAAGAATAGCGTAAGTGTAATCCTGGTGCCCCCAGTCTTACGCACGGACCCTTTAGTTTTACGTGATTACATAATCACCGCGTTTTACGGTATAAGTAGCCGGGAAGTTTTCAGGACCTTAGATCTTACCGTACGCTGCACTTGCCTGTATCTTGTTCTGCTCTGGACAATACACCGTGGTCCTGTCAACTTGTGTGACCGCCAGTGATCCCAATTGACGACGGGATTACAGTAAGTAACTATTTGTTAAGTCTATAAATGGAATTATGCGCTATGAGGCATATTGTGCTAATACTTCCACAGAATCGCATTTCGAATCTACAATGTCAGCCCTTCTTTGCAATGGGTATCTCATTTAAGTTACCCTTTGGTTTCGCTACAACGTCTACCAGTATAAATGTGTCCCCGTAGGCGAGTTGGTGTCATAGCTGACCATACCCCCATCACTTAAAAGATGAATTTCCTCCCTATGACTACCACCTCTGACTTAACGCTGCCGTTGGAAAATTCACAGCTTCAAGGATCTTCAAGTCAGGCTGCCACTCCCTCCCGCATGCGGTTCATAGCGCAACACACGGGACTGATAAATAACTTTGTGGCCGCTATAAGAGGGGATATTTTCTCGCAATTTGAGATCAGTCAAGCTGTGGAATATATTTTGACTTCACAAATACCAGCTTCTGGTATGTATACCATGATGACCCCATTTCATGATTCTAATTAATTGTGTGATAGTAAGCTACTCCAATATTCCTCCCATCCTCAGAAATATATGGAAATATGCTATATTCTCTCCAAGAATGACTCTTTAGCTGCGCTAATAGCATGGGTGGAGATTCCCCGCGAGAACGAATCTGCTCAGCTATGCGGGAGCCTTGAGGATATTCAACATTCCACTGACATTTTCCTAGGAATAAACGATGATCTTGAAGAGTCTCTTGTTTTCCGTTATCTCAGATGCGGAAGCCAAATTGTACAACAGCCAACTTTATTCCCTGTTCCTAAAATCTTTTTCGTTGGGAAAGTATTGTCACTGTTGCAACCGCGACCTCAACCATTGTCACCGCAACCGTAACGGGATCTAGACGGCTGTCTAGATGGTGTTTCGAAATCTATTTTGTCTTCTCCCTTGGTCCATCCAGAAAATAAGGAAACCTCCGAGTTTACAACCGAATCACTCGAGGCTGCGCGTTCTCATTGGAATGGTGACAGCTTCTCCTCAATGCATAGTTTTCCCGATTTCTCGTTTTCGGACGGTCTTCAACCCAACACCGTTTCCACTTCGGCAAGTCCTAATAACAGGGAGTCAAACAAATCTCCTGCAATACCTTCTCCTTTTCCTCCTTTCAATTACCTCAATCAGTGGTTTTCACGCCAGGGACAAGGGAGAGAGAGCAGTCCTGCGCCTCGAACTCCTTCTCCGAGTCTCAACGAGTTCGCTCGTACGCCAGCATTTTCTGAAAGTGAACTCAATGCCGACGGCAATTTTCCTCTGACACCTGCTCAATGTTTCAATAACTCGACGAGCCCCGCTCTCGATCCCACAACACCACTTTTTGAACACCAAAATGGTGGCGCCAGTACACCCGTGACGCCTGTTCAGAGCTTCAACAATCTCGGTTTCGCGCGTACTCCCTCGTTTTCTCCCAGTCCGAAAACGCCTCACTGCATTAAGACGGTCCGGAAGCTTCAGCGATCTCTCGTCCCTGAGTCGCAGATTCTCCGTGGATGGGACATTCAGTCGCTTTCCCTCACCATCATCTACTTTATACAGCAATGTTTCCACTAGGGAGGACAGCAATCAAAAAGTACGAAGTTTGGACAGGGTGATTGTGTCGGAAGCTAAAAGCAAACAAAAGATATCACAGGTGGTGCAGCCGCTTCAGAGTAGTCCTGAGGGGGAAACCGGGCTTAGGAGATCCCAGAGGCTACTTCAAAGAGTAGCTTACAGCTGTTCCGGATACGTAGTGCGGAGTTTGAAAATCAATAAAAAATTTCCGCTTTGGTCCCAAAAATAAATTGCCTTGTAACTCCATAACGGAGAGGAAGTAAGATATAATAATTTGTATTAAACATATATATATATGGGGCAAGCTATTCCTATAATCAAAATTTCTTATTTCCTGTTATTTAACATTTAAACCTCTGTCAAAGAATCAGCTCCTCCGCCACAATTGAACCCTTGTTTAGGTTGAAACCCGGGGAGAATAATATGACATATTATATATAAAAGTCTACATAAGAATGGATGCTTATAAAGTATGGAATGTAGGGAACAGCGACACTTATATGCTGCATTAGTGTAGGTCTGGCCTTTCCCTACATTCTGTCCTGTATAGGCATCCATTCTTGTTTATACTTTTAGATATAATATCCAATATTATTCTCCCCAAGCTTCAAACAGAAAAAGTGTGTAATTGTGGCGGAGGAGCTGATTCTTTAACAGAGGTCCAAATGTTAAATAAGAGGAAATAAGAAATTCCGAGTCTAGGAATAGCTTGCCCCATATATATATATGGTGAATACAAAGTATTATATCTTACTTCCTCCCCATTATGGAGTTACATGGCAATTTATTTTTGGGACCAAAGCGGAATTTTTTTATTGATTGTCAAACTCCGCACTACGTACCCGGAACAGCTGTAAGGGCAGCGCGCGTAGAGGCGTAGGTTCAATGGATCTTGCAATCAACAAATCCGTGTATACATGCATAGATAGAGTTGGACGTTGTCTATTCGCTGTATGGTACTCTGTCCATTTGTGAGGGTTGTGCCAAGTCTACAAATGTCTGATCTACAAATAACTATCAGAGATGATGGATCCGTTAGTGATGACTCTATTGGCAACTAGTTAAATATGCGCATTGTGAAGCTTCTAGACTGCATAAATGAAATATGAAATTCTGCAAGATCCACGAGACACGAGGGGACCATATACAATCTAATATTGTTCAATACACATACAATGCGTTGTTTGACTAATAAATACAAGCTTATTAGACAGGAACAGAAACCAAGCTGACTGATACAAGCAACAGCAACAATTATTACAAATGTGGTCTTGCCACTAAATTAGACAACGAACAAGACATAAAAAACAAGAACAGCCAAGATTCCGTTCATGCTTCGTAGTCGTAAATGCTCATACTGTCGTTTGAATTGCGGTACAGACTCGTGCCGATTTCCTCCATAAGAGGAATGCACCGCTCTTCGCCTTTCCACAAGGTAACCATAGCGGCATGAGCAGCTGCCGCGCTGCCATATTGTCCAAGCCACCACGCATGCGTGCGGGTGTCAGATGGGAGGGGTGACCATCCATATGCGTTTTCCATGCAGTTTAGGCTGGGTGGGCAATATTGCCAGCGGATCGTATCGACGACAACGTGCGTCAAAGCGACTGCGGTTGCTTTCAGAGTGTGCACTGCTGCGAAATGGGAGTAGAGATACGGGTCTGGGGAGCGGGCGTGCCGTGAGAGGAGAAGTTCGACGGAATGGAGAGAGGAGAGAGTGGACAGGTCTTCGAGAAGGTCAGGCGTAAATTTCTAGAAAGTAAAAGACAAAAAATATATTAGTCATGTAAGATTAAGGAGGTCAAAGAACATACTGGAGGATATGCGCGTTTGCTTACGAAAAAATTGAAGAAGACATGAGTGAGGCACGGTAATTTCCATGAGACTAATTTCAGAGCCGTAGATGCCACCTTTGTGTCACGCCCCGTAAGACTAAAATGAATCGACTGAACTGGACCTAATGAACGTTGGAAGAACGGGATGAGGTGCTGTAAAGCATCATATTGCATATGGGTTGGTGAAGAGAGGTTCCAAACAGGCCGTCCGGCCGCCAATTGGAATGGTCGATATCCTGATGATAATTCGAGCTCCTGAAGACGGGGAAGAAACTGCTTGGTCCACAGCTCCGGCTGGGGTTCGCCAACTGACTCGCAAGCGATGAAGCCTCGTTGAAGAAGGTGTGATTCAAAATGCTGAGAGAATGTCTCAGACATCGATAACTTGAGCTTCGTTACTCCTGTAGTCTGAACCAGGGCATCGATGAGAAGATGGGAGAATTCTGGGTCGGATGACCACAATCGGAGGTCGAGATGTCGTACAATTGAAGGAATTGCCGTATCATGACCTGACGCCAACGTAGTGAGGCATGTTGAGACGCGTTTTGGCTTCCAAGACAGGTGCTCAATGATCGTATACAAAAGTTTAATTGAGAGAGCTCGCCAGACACGACTGACGAGACTGATCGTAACAAGAGTAGAAGAAGGAAGAGATTCGAAGATTTTAAGAAGAATTTCAGTAGGCAACTCCATGAAAAAAAGGAAGAAAGGGGAAGCCTAAGATCGAGACGAGCTGCACAGCAGAAAAGCGCTGCTCGTTGCAAGCCTCGACGGGGGGTCGGGACAGCAAAGATCTAACACAAACTCCGACATCAGCTTATGTAACCCACTCCTTACATGGCCTCCAAACGTCCCCGCAGCTCAAGTCCAGTGTCCTCGCGTTCTTCACCTTCTCTACCTTCATCACCTTCTCCAAAACTTGTGAAGATCATCCCAGAATCACTATACACCTCGCTAGTATGCTCACTTCCACCAACATGCTCAGGACACAAGCCAACCCACCTCTCTTCTGCGCAAGATGTCGAGGATCACTACGCCAAGTTTCATACATTTGTTTGCGAAGATAATCGCTGTAGGTGCGTCTTCCCAGATGCGAGGTTCTTAGAGCTGGTAAGTCTATTTTGACCTGGTCCCGCGCCAGCACTGCCGTTAAGTATCCCTTTTGTTCTTCCTTCGTTCTTGACTGTGCACCGTAGCACTTTGCTGAGTGTCATGATCCGATTGTAGCACTGAAAAAAGAACGGGGTCAAAAGACCGTGAGTGTCGTGTACTTTCACCTTGATCTATCTCAGATCCGTCATCAGTTTGCTTGCTATCAGTCATCATGTCCAGGGCTATTTGCGACTCCTAAAGGCCGCCGCCTTCATTTGATTCAATCCCATGGATATCCTAAACAATACTTCTTTGCTGTCACGAACAAAGGCATTGGTGGTTTACTCCGTAAATGGGGACCGGGAGCAAGTCTCTATCGGGGCGACTGGAAACCTCGGCCGAAAGATCAGCATACGAAGAGCGATAGCGATAGTGGAGAGAATCATGGGAGTGGTCATGGGAGTGATATGGATGTAGAAATCGAACACGATGAAAAAGGGCAGCCACCACATGTGAACGGCGGAGTTGCGCTCGTACATGACCCTCCATGTCCATCTCCCCCCGCTCCTCCTCCCCCAGCTCAATCACACGACGATACTAATGAACTGTCTAATTCCATGTCATCATTGAGCCTTGTTCCTGACAGGATCCGATTTGGACGTGGCGGGAAAAAAGGTGGATTCGCTCATCATACCCAGGATGCGAAAATACCTAGGAAGACATGCAAAAATCCTAACAAAGAGAGACCGAATGGTAACAATGAAAAGAATTTGCACGAATCGTCGATTACTCCTTGTAGTCGTGGCGGAAAGGGACGTAAACCTCGCAGAACTAGCCATGGGGCGAGCAGCACCAGTGGTGATCCTGATACTATATCCATGTCTTGAATCATATAATCGATTACTCGGGCCAGTTTTATCGTCAAGCTGGTTTCTGTACACTACACATTCTTCTGAATCCACTAATGTAACATGAATATCTTTGAACATACCAAGTTACCTCACAACAGCAGAACAAAACCCGCTGAATAGGAGTGCCTCGTAGATACATTTCAGAACTGTCTTGACGTCCGATTTTCCTGTGAATAGAGAGTAACAGTCGTCCTACCGTACGGACTCAGTTCAACTAGACTGTCAGGGTACATCAAGTGTTTCCTATTGTTTGAGTATTATTCACGCAGCATGTCCTTTGGACCAATTTGACCTCATCACGATGTAAGTCGCATGAACTTGCCGCATTGCGAACAATCACGTAAAACCCTCCTTTAAGGTAGCCGGAGGTTGACCTTCCAAATTCGGAAAGAGAGGCAGATAAGGGAGATGTATAGCGAATGTATGAACAAGAGGTCTTCGTGAATAGCGTTGAAACATTCAGGAGTAGTATGATTTATTATTGGTTATGGATTCGTGAAGTATCAATCAAAGGTGGAAAGTGAAAGGGTGTTATTATCGTGACAAGGGCTTTTCGGAGGAGATGGTCAATGTCAGAAACTTGGAGGGGAAAAAAAGAGACAAAACGGAGTAGGGTAGGGAAATGGGAGGTCCGTCCCGGAAACCTAACGATTGGCAGCACTGCGTTTCCTGCTGGCTTATATCTATAGCGTGATTTATAATCACCTTCCTAGCCCGCATAAATACCCTGCCATAGATCTCCCTCACTGGAAAAGACCGATATGTGTTTTTCAAGTTGAGGGATATCCTTGGACTCAGGATCGTAGATCTTTGGGTCGTTTCTTGCTAGAGAGGCGGGGTCAAAGCGATGGGAATCAGAATACTAACGGTCTATCAGCTACATATTCTATGTGATACAAGCGCAAGGTGCTGTCGAAGCCTCTTTCAACGAGACAAGGAATAAAGTGCTGAAAGTAAACCGGCCCGAGCCTACCGCTGGTGTCAGGCTAGGGATGTTTCCTTGGTTTTAGTAAGTATTAGTAGGGAGACACCGAGTCTCATAGACTCAACGTCAAATTTAGACAGTTTGCAATTGCATAACAAAGGCACCAAACCAAAGTACTAGCGAGGTGAGATTCGGTGTGCAAAGCAGCACCTTACGCATATAGTTTGGCAATGATAACATACAAGTGGCTAGCGGCTACGCACCAAGAAGAGCATAATCATCATGATACCAACCTCAGGCCTTCGGCAAAGTCGAACCACAATGCTGTTGAACCATGGAATACTATGAGGAGGCTGCAACTGATTTCGTCAGCCAATAATAAAGAAGTAAAGACTAACGAGAAGCCGATATAAATCAACAATCCCGCCAATTCAGGTAAATCCAACGAAAAAAACAGCGCTGGATGGGCTGTCGCCGCGCATACTATCCCGGTGGATACTCACACCTGCCAATGCATTGAGATTATAACAGAAGTGAACAAACATAGAATACAGTCACGTCTTTCTGCGGCAACTATGACATCTATCTCGAAGACAATGTTGATCTTTATTTTCTTCCAGACAGCCTGTGGAATTACAAGCTCACCACGCCTCGGCCTATTTAGGCAGCAATCATAGACGACAGGTCCTCGGTCTCCGCCATTTGCATCTGACGTTTTACTGCGGTCATCCTCTTGATTCCTGCCAAACTAATGAACAAGAACAAAGATATTGTCATGATGGGCAGCCTTAATAATATGATTGTAGTTGGAAGACAGCATAATTTCAGTGAATTTTCCCCCCACACTTCTCGAATGCTGAAAATGGTCATGATTGATTTTAGAAGGAAAGATGAAACTTCGTCATTGGTACCCGAAACATGGCGGAAGGAGCCGGTCCCGACAGACGGTTTATTGGATCGACTGTAATAATCCCCCCCTCTTGACTCCTGGCCAAACTAATAATAAGGAATTGAGTATTTTCGTGTCATGGAGAACCTTAATAAGCGGACGGTGGTGCGACAATTTAAAGGATTTGTGGAAAATAACAAAGCTCAGTGAATCGGCTGAGGTATGGGTAGTGTACCTACAGTAGATAAATCGAAGTACGTTGTCGTAAATCTCCCCGCCACCAGGTGCATGCGGGTTACCAGGACATTATCAATTCACGCTATATTGGCTAGCAACAACTCGGTCGTCAGCTAGTGGCTCTGACGGCTTAAGCACGAAAAATAATCGTCGCACCCCCGGATGCTCATGGGATTGGTCTCCTGAGCCATCCGTGCCTGTGGTAGGTCACGGAAGTCCGGAAGGTAGGACAAGAACGGATGGTTCAGGAGACCAATCCCACCAAGCTGCTACCTGAAGACTAAGTTGTTGCCAGCGAATACGGGTGAATTGACAATGCCCTGGTAACCAGCATTCTCGAGGAAATTGTGAGATAGGAGGGTCGTGAGAAGGAAACGGCGGGTATGGCATATTTATTTCACGTAGTTTTTCTCCTGAGATAGTCGAAGGTAAGTGTAGTGAGAAACGGAAGTTGCGGCCATAAGCCGCCATTAAGGTTTCTTTCCTCAATGGTGGTACAGTTGAGAATATAGTGTCAACGATGTTGTGATTAAGTGAGCGATGATTGCCTTTTGATAGTGTCAATCATACGGCGATGGCTCACTAAGGATGGCGTCGACATTAAACGTACACGTATTGGTGCTCTTTTGGATTAATTACTGGATTGACCGGGGGGGACTGGTCTTGTAGAGACGACAGTGAGAATCATTCATGAACGAATAAGGAGACCAAGATAAATGTCGAGCGCTGAACTAGAACGTGAACGGACCATGTTTTTTTATTTTATAAATTCAGAACGCAGTTAATTTCTACCTCCCTGTGACTCATCCTACTGTCTCAGAATCATAGGAGCGCGTTCCTGAGTTGTTGGCGAGTAAGCCACACCCCTCTCCAAAAAAATTTAGGATCCTTAGTAGAGCCTTATTTTAAACTCCAACAATATCCATTGAATCGTTATAAGAGTTAAAATTGGTAAGGGATCTTTTGAGGATCCAAAAGTTCGTTGAATTCTAAACCCTGCAATCACATGTTAGATCCTTGACCGATTTTAACTCGGTTATGGATCTTTAAGGATTCAAAAGTTCGTTGGATTCTAAACCCGCCAATCACATGTTGGATCCTTACGACTTTAACTCGGTTAAGGATCCAATGAGTGATTGGCGGAGTTTATATAAAATAAAGCCTCCACTGAGGATCCTAAAAAATTTTGGAGCTCCCGGTGCCACTCATTAAAAAAAAGAATGATCGTACTGCAAATTTTTTTTTCCATAGCAACTCAGTGCGCTGGCTCCATTTAGCCTATAGGAGGGATTGTTAAGTTTTCGGTGGCGCTGTTCTTAGACCGTATAACTTTCCGTTTGTCTGAGTAGGGGACGGTTAACTCGTTGTAAACGGATGAGTACTATACATGACTCATCCTTATATAGCCTAGTAACCCGCTTACTAATACCCCTGAGTCCTTGCGGCTCGTTTACCGAATTCCCAAATTAACAGGGATTCCACTTTGTATTATGACATTTGCGTGAAGTCGACGCGGCTCTAGATTCAACCGCTGACTCCCCATGGGAAACATTTAGTACTGGATGCATGGGGTAAGAGGCGGGTAGAGACCGTAATGCGGCAAGACTTCAATAGCTTTCGAGAACGTTGAAAGATCCATCGTCTTTTATCAATAATTTCTACTGGCGTCCTTTTTCGGAACGCAGTAAGTCGAGTGCGGATCGATAAGGACAAATCACCGTGCTGAGTCAACCAACCTGGTTGTATTATTTCAACTATAATTTCTGTATCGCTTCCCTGGCCCGGACGACTCAAAATTCTTCTAAAGAATCCCGTGCTGCATCCTATTCTTCCGTACCCAAGTTCCCGGGTACATGTCCCGGAATGGTACGAACATCATCCTAGTAATTTCCAGTTACCAATTGAAGAATGCCGCCCACTACACCCTATACTTTTTTGCAATTAAAAAAAAACAAAACATTGAAGCTCCCGCCGCTCGCCAATGCCACCACACTTGAACGCAGTCGGTGACGCGTTGTGTGCCCGCCAAACAACCCGGCTAGACCAAAGCGTAATCTTTCCGGTCGGGTGAGCAGTAAGGGCGTAACGATATACTGATCCCCATGGGTTTGACGAATAAACATCCCCGTATACTATGATCTGCCTAGCTGATTTATTGCTCTTAAGCGCCCTCGGGCTCCTTCCAGAAGAGTGTTTGTATGTCTGGCTTATATTCGACATTCACGCAGTTTGATAAACAAACGATTTTGGACCGTTACTCCTGATCACGGCACGGTATCACCTTTATTGATAAACGTACTTCCGACATATTTAGTTCCCTGGACATCCGCGCCTCGAACTTCCAGATGGGCATCTGCAATTGCTACACAAGCTGTTAGAGCCACAAAATTCAAATTATCTCCACATAACCATATAATTCCAGGTGTTCCTCTCCTTCATTATTAACACTGATTGCCTTTTAAAAAAAAACTGATACAAACCTGTGGCTAGGCAGGTTCAGCGCTTCCTGAACCCACGTTCCCCCGGTCAAATTATTACTTGTGCGGCTACCGGTGCCCCAGTATCATAACCACCCCTGTCGTGCCATTCTCAATTCAACAATAATAGCAATACCAAGTAATAACGCACCTGTCCCGGGTACCTTAGACGCGCTTTCCCCTCGAATCCAACAGGTCAAGCATTTCAAATGCTGATCCCAATTGCGCAGTTTGAACAGCACTAGTTGCGGGCTGCGTACAAGTACCGGTGATGAAAATGGCGCCGACAGACATCAAGTGAATTCCACGTTGTAAGTGGGAGCTGTGGCAGTGATGCTTTTTGAATGCTTTGATTACCAGATGTGCAATCGACACATTCCTCCTTTCAGTTAAAGTTACAAATCCTCAATGCAGTATTTTTGGTGTATCTTCTAGAACGTACCTCACAAATAAAGAATTAATGAAAGCATAAGTAATACCCTTGATAAAAGTGGCGCCATTATCGTGATGATGTTAATACTTATACATATCTTATGTATAAGCTGAACATAACACTCATGACCCTGCCTAGACTTGATACCACTTTCCGAACATGTCTTATACAGGCGCGAGGGCGACATAAACGGTTTTAGGGTGAATTGGAACTCCCTATAACGAGATGGCTGGTGGAGAGGTGTGTACAAAAGAAAACACATCAAATGGCAAGTTTGTGTGAAGCTATGGTGGTCTTGGACAACGTCGCCAGTCCAGATACAGGTTATTGGGACTGTTCAGTTAAGAGTTATTGTGCAGTAAATCAAGAATGAGCTCTGAATGAAGAAGTGTGATATTGTTCGATGGTGTGAAGGTCCCAGTAGTAACCGTGATCGCGCTTAGTGTTCTTGTAACAGTAAGTAGCCTTGATTTTCTTCCAATGGCAACGGTGCCTGACCTTGTACATGTTCACCGCTAGTAGTTCATCTATACCTCAAAATAGATTTTAAAAAAAAAAAGAGTCGTTTCATTGTTGCTTACCTTTAAAAAGAACAAGAGAAACAAGTATATCAAGCTGTACGTCCACTCGTGAGTTTACAGGGGTTGGTCTCACAGAACAGCAGCGGAAGTATCGGCATTTCCACCTATTGCATGGATAAATTTGACTGATGCAGAGCCCCTGATGTATTTTATCGGCGACCCTAGTTCGGTTTGTTGATGGATCAAAAACAATGCTGGCTAATGAGATGTGCACGAACCAAGAAACCTCAAATTTTTGTGGCTTCCCATCTGGGCACTACCGAGTATACGTTTCAACTGGCCACAGTATTGAAACCGATGTTTAGAAGCACTATTGGGCGGCTTCACAGAGAATCAGGCACAATATGAGGGAATGCATCAAACCACATGAATCCGGTCGGAGATGGCAGATCGAGGTACACATATGAGTAGCCATAGTCAAAATCAGCCTTAGTGTCAGGTCAAGGTAGCCTCGAAGTGTAATAGTAGCAGCGATACTTGATCCTTGAAGAGGTGGAAATCATCAAGAATGTCATGGTTTCCCTGAATGCTTTAATTTTCAGACGAGAAGCCTACAATATGTATAAAAGAAGGCGGAGAAAAGGGCCGCTTTAATGAACAGCGCTACGCCTGGTGATGGAGGATTCATCGGCTGTATCAGACGAAAGTCGCCCGTCATTCATCCCGGATACGTTTGACCTCGACGACTAATATTAAGAGATATGGGGTTTCAGGATGAATAAATCGCGCAGTGAGATTTGTTGTTTTGTTTTTCGGAGTTTGATCTATCAAAGATCTTTCAGCTGCATTTGGGAATTTCGAAGTTAAAAGTTGTAATACGTCGATATAGTAGGGAACTTAACAGATTGTGGAGATAGGAAAGGCCGTCGGAGTGTTTCAGAATTAGCTGTTGCTGCAAAACCAAGCTTTAGTGTGAGTTGGCTCCTACCGGAGTACTACAACCTTTCCATCACCCGATGGACTGTGCAGCGTTCATCGTGACAGGTTAAATGGAGGTATTTCAGCCACCTACGAATAGACCGGTAATAGTAATGGAGTGTCGGGCTGAGTACTGATAGCGAGATGCACAGCTGGTGTGAACCAATTGACCAAGCGAATTCCCAGTACTCAGTGACACCGGACTAAGGTAAGGCTGTGCTTGTGGTGGTTAGGCATTAGCAACGGCCAGCACGGGGTTCTGACCATCAGTTTTTTTAATGTTCAACTCCACGGAAATGAGGCGAGGAATATTTTCGATGTTTCTTGCTGGTCGCCTTGGCGCTCGATTTCACACTTGAAGATGCTTCAAACTCAACC
This sequence comes from Hysterangium stoloniferum, assembly GCA_015178975.1. Classification (NCBI taxonomy): domain Eukaryota; kingdom Fungi; phylum Basidiomycota; class Agaricomycetes; order Hysterangiales; family Hysterangiaceae; genus Hysterangium; species Hysterangium stoloniferum. Next base: position 94,310 of record WHVD01000149.1, on the reverse strand, counting down.
CGGTTTGATGGATGCGTTGGCAAGGCTGTCGTGGCGTTTTCACGCTAAGTTAGAGACTCCACTTGCAGTCTTCCAGGAGCATGCGGAGCCCTGTATCGATCGGTTGTCGGCGGGGGCATTTCTTATATAAATATAGAAAGGAACAACGGAAAAAACACTCTTGGAAGTCACAGTTTAAATAAGTAATTAGTATGCAGATTGGCTCAGGTTAATGAAAATTAACGGGAATGACTATTAGCGGTGTGCATAGCAGGAGGTGCAATGGATGCGAATAAATGGTGATTCAAAGTCATTATAGTTGTGGTCATCGCCAGTCATCGGTGAATCAAAAGTCGCGATCGAGCGGATCGGTAGTCAGCGTGGGTAACCAAGCGAAGGATTACATAATCCCCCCAAAAGGGTGATAAAGCGCTTCGTTGTCACACTTCTTGACCCTTCCTCTTGTCCTCCACCCCTGCCGCGTATCACGCGTTATTTTAACTCATTCACATATAGCCCTCTTGTTCAACTACCTTTCTTCATATATAACTCCCTCTACAACTAATATCATCGTAATAATGTCCTACTCTGCTTTTTTTACCGCTGGTTTGGCTTTGGCATCTCAACCACGCACAGAGCTCGATCCTACCCCTCCTATTCAAATTAATATTCTTCCTGGAACACCGGCACCGCCTCGTCCAAGACTTCGTAAACGTCGTTCATCGTTGACAATTGCGACGTCGCCCATTAGCACCATAAAGTCGCCAATGAGGAATACGGCGGAAGCTATCCGTATTTCATTGCGTAGTCCAAGTCATGGGACATTCACAGAGGCATTAAATAATGGGACACGACCAAAATTCGCCAGGTAAGTGTCACTATATATCTGCTAGCTATCTATTTTCTTATTGTTCCTAACAGACGAAAGACAGTCAGCCATACCCCAGAATTACCCACATTCCCTGCGCCCACGTCGCCTCTACCCCCTCTCCCTAATATACTTTTAAACGTCCCTGCCCCAATTGTGCCCTCCACTCCCCTCGAGGAAATAATCCCCTCCTCCCCCGTCGTGGCCGAATCCATCGCTCCACCGCTCGGCACATTGCGCTCGAATCCTGCACGCAAATCATCACTCACACTGCCTGTCGGCCGCAGCCCCTTCTCATCGATTCACGCAGTTAATGTTCCACAAAATAACGATATGGAAATGCTTTTGGAAGAGAAAAACCGCCCCATCAACGAGTGGATAGAGGACGCTATTATGAAAGAAAATGAGAGAGATTGATTCGCTTTTTAATATGATTTTTGCCTTGCTCACCCTTTGCTTGCCCTATGTGCCTGGTGCATTGTAATCCCGACTCTTGACAGCCATTATTATCCCCAGTTTGTTATTACTTTCCATAATTACTAAATCATGCCAAGCTTGTATGCTTTAATGCTGTATTCCCAAAAGCTACCATACCCGATTTAGGACTAATACTAATATGTTTTTTTCTGCCGTTGATATTCGGGCTATTAGAAAGGTTATTCTGGCGTTTGAACAATTGTGTGGGAATTGGAAGCATGTCTGAAAATTTGGTAGTATTGTTTCCATCAAGTGAGGTGTCAGACTGGGTCTGATATTTGGCACACGTGTTTTGTACACTTTGTTGAGTTGTGGCCTAAGGCAAGACGATTGAGCAAATGAGGTGTCATACTATGTAGAGCGCACCGATTAGGTTGTATTGCCTAGACAACGACCCTTGCATAGGAACTTCAATAGGCCAAGAATATGCAGTGCGGAAGGGTGCAATCATGACACATGGGAAAATTCGCAAAACCTGGTCGACCTCCGCGCCACGACTCCCATTCAATCCTAAATAAGTTCAAAATAACGATACTTACACGTGTGATTCCTTAATCTCTTTTGAATTAATTCCAGATTTATCATTAGTAGTAGACTATTTAGGTCCTTTCTTAGTGCCATAGTTCATGAAGTATGTAAGGTTAGCCCTGCGTGGATCGAAGCAATTTGATACCCTCGGAATCGATAATAAATCCCCCAAGCTACAGGCCTAAACGCAAGTAAGCGTGCCGCATCATCTGTATACTTCTCACTTCCCCGTTCAGGAAGATCAGCAGGTAATCTGAACACACGCGTGCAGTTCACGAATAGCGTGTCTTTCCCCCCTTGATGTTCTCTGATATCTTTTGAAAAAAATTCTACATTTATACAAAAAGCTCAATAATAAGCCCTACGATCAAAGATCGGGTAGTAGGCTATCTGATAACCTGACTTCTTGCAGAGATGGCACTCGTAGTTTGATCTGGAGATGAGGGCTTTTAGCTTACATTCAAATATTGAGGTTACAGGCACAGTGAGTCCCGGGTAAGCGGTTTGGAGTTTACCCTGTATGATGTTCGTTCACAGTATAAATGGGGAATTGATATATCAGTAGATAAAGGGAACCCCCAATTTCATTTTATTTGCGACTGTTATGACTGTACTATAGACCGCTAAATTAACAGCGCCATTAAACTATCCTTGGTTTTTGGCTAACTTCAAATTCGCCAGAGCCGAGGCTTGTTACGGGGTTAGCGGCAGGGAGCTTCATGACCCTGCATGGCATTTATTCACAATATAAATGGAAAATTGATCTATGGTAAGACAAAGGGAACCCCCACTTCGTCTTATATTTGACCATACATATAGACCGCTAACAGCGCCATCAAAGTGCCATTAAACTATCGTAGATTTTGGCTGACTTTGTTAGAGTCTAGGCTTGGCAACGACGGCAAACATTGCAAGCTGCCGTACGCACAAAACATCGCATACTTCGAGGTACCAACAATAATGACAAACTGACATGATCATGATCATGATAAGGAGTTTCAGAGTGTGGAGAAAGCATGAGCTTTTACAGCTCAGAACTACTATGTGATGCTTCGAAAAAGAGTATAACGTCTTCTTCGCAGCGAGACCATGAGGACTTGGTAAGCTATCACAGGCCAATTCGTTAGTGCCACTGGTGGCCACTGCGTAGCAGATGGAGTAAAATGATGACCATAAGGCTGTAGACAGGATTGGTATTAGAATGCATGTTTCAAGGGACTAAAAACGCATGGGTGTTTTGTTAAAATTTTCCCAGAGGAACCCAGAGCCAAGGATAAAGCGCCAGTTGTCTGATTGTATGGCCAATGGCATCACGCCTGAGGAGGTATATTCATCCGATGTACCATATGGAATGAGGAAAAACATAGCCAGGTTAGAGTATGGGGATAGCTCGGAATTCGATGATGGAAAGAGAAAGACGGAACAATATTTCTGAACAGTGGAATTCAAGAGAACAGCCTGATGGGCGAGTTGGCGAAGGGGATTCCGGAGGTATCGGTCATGCAAAAGTAAAAATAAATAAATATATCCATTAGAGATTTACTGATGAGATACTGATGATTCCCCGAGAAGTGGAGTCTCGAGAAAATTCAACAGTCACCACAACAAAGGTGTGGTTCGGGACTTTCACATGTAGCGAAGCAATGGCAATTTCACGCAAATGTATCCCATTGAGTAATCGACTTCCACCCAGGACATCCCGACTATGGATCAGTGTGGCATGTGCATGGCAGATGTCTACCACATACCCGGCAATCGTTTAATAGGTATCACGAGCACTCCCAGGGTTAAATTGGCTGACAGTGATATACTATGTGCCACCAAGGGGGAAAAGCTAACTCAGGACTCCCTGGGTTGAATTGGGTGCCAGTGATGTAGTTGGGAAAATACACGCTACTCATATTTAGTAGTGCCTGTACCTGTATAACTTTGAAAAAACTATGTCGCCGTCACGGACAACCCGATCCTAGGATCAACTATCATGCGCAATCGGGTCAAAACATGTGATTGAAAAAAATGTATTCGTTTGGCGTGAGGACTGCGATTGCTTCACTCAAATTTCATTGCCTTAGACAGCGTGGCTGAGGTCATTTCTCTTAGGAGGACTCGAAGGAGAGTGGTGAGGCACCCCTATAAGATCATCCTGTCTCTTTCCTCTTCTGTTCCGCCTTTACTTGAAGTTTATCCGAAGGGAATCAGCAACCTTGGTGGTGAGCAAGAAATAGACGGCCGTCCGATTGCATGTCTTAGAGACGTATCGATACATGTAGTACCAACTTCCCGATGGAGATCACTTACTCACAAGGGGATTATATAGAATATTATCTCTTACTGTTCTGATTGAAGATATTATGACCTATCATTACTTCTCCGCAACGTAATCGCCATTCTGTGATCCTAGTGTAGCCATATTGTATCACCACTTATAACGCGTATCTGACCTATTAGGCGTAATTGTAACGGGTGAAGTCCTAAATGGACAAATAACTTATCTGAACCTTCGGCTTGGGTCATCCTGATTTCAATAGTGCGCAATGCTCGGATTATTTCATTGATCCGGTATTGGATCGCTCCGGTGTGGCTCACTGAGAGATGCATGGTACCGAGAGCGACACGGATATCTGTTGCGCTTCTGTCGGTGTGGGTGGTCAATATAAAGGGATTTTGACACGTTCCGCCAGCTTAACATTCAAGACTGCACATTGCTATATCAAGGCACAACAATTCATTCGAAATATAGCACTGATGACTTCAGAAGAATATCGTCTGTATTGGCTGAGATCTTTGTGCCCATGAAATATATATCGAGATCATACCCAGCCACCGGATACAAAAAGGTAGCGATCATATTTGTGACTAATCGTCCTTTGCCGTCACGAGGTCTAAATTGTATAGAGAAGATGCTAGGCAGACTCCAGGAAGGTGCCCGGAGACGCCCGTTGCGGCCAAGTTCACACAAGCGGACAACGGATTGAGTTAGGTTTCGCTGTGTCTAACATATTGGCCAATAGCGTATCTACAGACCCCATAAATGTATGTTGACGAGCTGTCAAACGGCTTCTAGTATCGGCAGTAATCATTACATGCACCTGCTGGCATGAGCGCCAAGAGATGTAGGTCTCAGGGTCGCTTAAGTCTTCGATCTGCCAACCAGTTTAGTAAATGCGAATGTATGGTGACGTAGTAAATCAGGCGCTCACCCAATGATCGAGATAGCCAAAGAGAGACCTTGTTTCCCATGACCGCTGCTATCATCATCATAAGGTGTCATCAGAGATATGGATATAAGATGGGCCTCATTGGTTGTTTGGAGCTCAGAAGAGAAGCCTACAGACTAACCAAATTGTACAGATTCCCTTATGTAAGTTATGACTGTGAGGGAATGGCCACAATAACTTTGGATGGAGTGTTCATTATTGAGTATACAAGGGCGCAAACTATTCAGAAGCTCGTCTTGCAGATTTCATAATGATTCAATCACTGGCACCACTCAGCTTTGTGATGTGAACATTGGTACCATCGGAAAATCTTACAACCAAGAAATAATTCCGCATGGCTTGTGAATCAGGAATCAAAGTCCCTCCTTATTATTGAAGATCAATCCATGCGTCCGCCGGGTACTCGTAGGGGGATCATAACACGTGGCATAACACGTGGCGGCAAAGCATTATCTCAGTTCACAAATGAACCTTTTAGTTCAAGAAATCTTTTTTTTTTTTGGCACGCTGGAGTCTGATCATCACTGAATAGGTTTACCTCATGTCTCCGATTATAGACGGTAACCGCCGTGCTGTACGAGAAATGCCCCCAATAGATGGTACGATGAATGAATATCAATGCTGTTCAAGGCACAGTGAAAGGACAAACATAAGCGAAGGCGCGGCGGTCGGTGATGTGCGAGTCTCTACTCCCCAAGGTTGGGGACTTCTTTGATACTATCTTTACTCGGCCTAGATCAGTATGAGAAGCAATGGATGATTTTGTGGGTATTTGCAATTTTTCCCACGATTCGGAGTCCAGCAAGTTTTGTGTGAATTGGCAAAGCCCTAACAACTCGTCATGACCCCATTGAATGGTAGTAATTGAGTCAGGTAACACTAAAGGTGAGTCTGAGAACGCGTGATTTAAGAGGTAGGCATACATTGCTGTTTCTTCAATTTCACTGCATCGCCCAAGTTTGACGTGAGTGATATTTACACAATATCTCTCATGTCTGACCACCGAGCATCGGCTTGACAATAGGCAAATGCGAGCTTTAGATAGCTCTAAGTATATATGATGCTGTTTCAGACGCATCTAATGGGAAATTAAAGCGTGATTATCCAGAGTTGGGGTGAGCCAAAAAGACTAAGCTGTGCCACAAAGCGCGCGGCGGGGCTGGAGGCTGGGCCTGCTTTGCGTCTTCAGCTCAACTCCCATTTTCAGGTTGAGAAGACAAAAAACAATCGACTTCGTGTTGGGCAGCAGTGGCTTCAATATATTACTTCTGATTCACTTTGGGAAGTCGAAGCAACTGGATTTTCCGTAGGGTCGGGACGAATCTGTCTCGAACTGTCATCCTAGCGTTACATCGTGATTGGCAGGCGCACGGGCTCTAACTCCGTTGCCCATGGATAAACTCACAAATGCTGACTTCTTTCTTGCTTCAAACAACCTTGGAAGAGGAAATTTGATGATAGTAACTGTTTGTTTAGGCATCGGCTCCTTGATCATCACGGAAGCTTCTCTGCCATCCAGGTTGTCTTGGTTCCTCTCCGCAAAACCAGTTTTCTAGCATTGCCTGTATCAATATCAAGAATGCCGTCCCCATTTTCTGTTCTTTGGAATCTCGTACGCTATTTCCCGAGCTCACATGCCGCAATCACTTGCCTTGCCGAAATCTTACGCAGGAAGATCCCCACAAGATCTCCTTGTGACCTACGCCTCGATTCACACCTATATATGTTTTTCCTCTTCAATAAAACGTACTGATTATCGCCTAGTCCACTCCAACTAACTCTTACTATATGCCAACAGCGCAAAAACCTTTGACCTTCCTCGCTGTGTTAAATTACTAATTCTCGTTTATGTACTTGGAAGTTCCCTTCCTTCTCCATTACACTTTTCATGCTACCAAGGGCTTTTTTTCTCACAGGATCAGTAGTGAGGACAATGAATCATCCAGGTCGCCAGTGTACCGCACTTCCCCTGTAAAGAGTGATGGTCAGGCACAGCGCACGTTTTTGCTTTTGATCTACATAATTATTAGACCATGATGCGTAGTAGGCATCCAACCCGTGCTCAGGCCCTATCTTCACCTTGCATTGGAACCTGGATATGGCCGAGAATGGGCTGTAATCATATTTGTGTGGCACGTCATTCTAAGTCACATGTCGATGCCGCTGGCGGAGCAAACCTTCCATGTATGGAAGATCGTTGGCACCCGGAAAATCCGTGCCAAAAGTATTTATGAATAAATAAGTGACACGCTATGCCATAAGTTCATTAACCAATTAATTGATGGACCGTGTGTAAAGAATGGTCAGTCGCCCCTATTAAAACGCTCTGACTTTTGTCTGGGTAGCGTGCGTGCATCATTGCCTACAACTTGACGAATTGCCAGGGTGAGGCATCACCGCTCCGAGTTCCCCATTCCACAAGGGTCGCAGTGGGGTGGCACTGTGCATTAACTAGTTCGTAGCTATCTGACCTCCGAGCTTACCTCCGAGCTTCCCTCGTATGGCAGGGTCGCAACGTGGTTGATTGTATAAACTCCGCGTGCTGATCTTGTCTTACGACGTGTCCGTTATTCTTATCGACATCACCGTTGAGGGGATCAGATGCCAGAGAATGCCAGGTCTTCTGTTTAATCGCCATTGTATTGGCGCTGCACAGCCACGATCAATAAAATTCCGGGATAAGAAACGAGCGGCTGGAACTCAGGATATGACTCGCATCGAGCTTAAGAGATCAACTATATATTTCAACCGGGAGATCTGACTTGATGGGGTAAAAATAGTATAAAAGGTCCCAGGTGGGTGACACCGACTATATCAGGACATATTCGTACTAATTATTTGATTTCGAATTTTACATCCTACTCCTCCTCTGTTCTAGTACAACAGCTACCCGATCGCACATGCGCTTTACGCGCGTGCCAGATCGCACCTGAACTTGAACTTGAACTTAGTGGGTGGTGGTGGTGCAGGGTATAGAAGGCTATGATCAAAATCGCTTACCTTATTAAGAGCACGGTGGGGTAATCCATCCTACAAAAGGAGGAAAGTGCATGCGATACATCGACCAATATGCAGTCACCCCGCCAGCACCATATGCAACTTTCAGAGTGGATTGGTCCCTCCTCCGTATGTCAGCCCTCTGAAAGCTCTGGGCAGGACTCGTATAGCACTTGGTTTGGGAGTATTGATACCGCCGACTCATATGTAGGAGTCAACTATGCACTAGATGTCCCACAATACTCCCCCACGGCTGGTTATCTTGGATTCTCTACTCAAGCAACTCCCTCAAACTGGAGCTCGTGTGTGGCTGATACTACAGCCTTAAACCAGGATGTACCCCGCGGTATGTGCTTTCGTTCTCTATCCTTTCGTACAAATGGGCTGACGTTGTGTCAGTGACTTCAGTCCCCGACTCTGCCGATCTCTTTGCAACACTCACATCGATCCCCACCACTAAAGACCGTGTAAGTCATACCAATCATTCATGACGGGCCGAGTGTCATAGAGCCTCTGCAGTATACCATGTCCGAATATGGGTCTTCGATAAACCTTTGTCTCGATCGAAGTCCGAACAACAACACTTGGGTACCGCATGCTTACAGCCATACGGGTAGAAACACTGCGCATAAAAAGCTGGCGCACTACATGCAAGTAATCAACTTAAAAGGCCATGTATTCTATCAATGTACACATCCCCTGTGCAAAACAAAACCTTCCTCTTGGACACGAAAGGGCATCATGGTTCACCTCCGTCGTCAACACATTCCAGAGTTTGAGAAGCCTTTTATCTGTACCAAACCTGGCTGGTAAGCAGCAGTATGAACGAACCATATCTAGGAAAACGCTCACAATAGATCATTAGTGGGGGTGCCTTCTTACGTGAATCGGACGCCAAGCGACATGTCAAAACAAAGAATGCTGGCTCAACGTTTGCATGTGGTTTCTGGTGATTATCGAAAACATCTCTCTCGCTTTGATATATTGGACTAAGGCTAAAACAGCTGCAAAAAATTTGAGCGGGGTGACGCTTGTAAGGAGCACCAAGTAAACTGTCCCCGGAAATTCCATACGCAACTATGACTTACATGGTTGCGGCTATCTATTTCTCTGCAGACATTGCTTCTTTGAGCATGTAGTTCTTAAGTCTAACATGCGGATAATTTATTATTCTCAACGTATAGATTGCGTTTTATACTGTACACAGTAGCTGAACTTCAAATATGTATCGTATACATTCATTTTTTTTGAGTTATATAGAGTTGTTCAACCTGAGAGTGGTTCATTAGGTTGCTAAGCTACATGTAATGGCAGATATGTGGATATAGGACTGATTTGTTTTTCCAATCAGACATACGTCATGTCAACTTGTCATTACGTAATGACGACGGCATTCGTTACAAGTTGATATTAGAAGGGATTAACGGTGATCATTAATGTTTATTCTACGTGGCAGATTCTGAAGTTAGGACAGTTTTTCGGTAGATATGTCGAAATTCTGCCAAATTTTGGCGGTGAATTTTTGAACTGGGGCGTGATGAGAGTGGTAAGCATGATTTATCTTCTTGGTCTTAATTTTCCATCACGCCAGCTGGCAAACATATCATGATCATCATTGGTGCACTCACAAGTTGCGATGAACTTTTGAAACGTGTGGTGTCTTGCCGAAGCTACCCCACCTTTCCAAATGCTTCAATTTAACCTAACATCGCTAAGGAACCACGGTGTTTTGCTTCAGGTACGTCGATCTACTGATGAGTAGGTAACGGTAGTCTGGATCATACTGGCACATTTTGCCACAGCTCACACTTCATGTTTGCAGCTCGCATCAAGCGGCCTAATAGATCAACCAATAAACCCGTTCACTTACGAGGCACAAAGAATCTACAGTTATCATATGTAATGTGACGGGAATGGGCACAAATGCTGTCGTATGCCTTGGTTAGACCTCGATTAATCGTTATTTACACAACGCAAAGCGTGACTAGTGGGTCCACATTTACATCGGAAGATACATCATCCCGAAGAGTATACGTGTTTATGTTCTGCGTCTAATCAAACGCTTTCCAAGAGAGAGCGATGACAGGACAGACTCTTTAATTGGCAGCTGTAGATCGAGCGCTTGACAAAGGCTGTTCCGGTGTATCCTGGGTGCAACATTTTCACCAATCCATTTCAAAGATTCCCAAGATCCAGGGAAGGAAACGATCCCTCTTCATTAGGTGGTCACAACCTATGTTATTGATATCGTCGACTACCACATGGATGAAAATCGATGGACAGTGCCGCATCATCTTTCATTAAAGTCAACAATGATCCCACGGATCCATCCCTTTGTTCTTATTTTATCAACCACTAGTGGCCCCTTCATTCTGAGGCACTAATCACCTGGATTCAATTACATAGAATGGAATCTTTCATTATGGCTGCTCAAAGTGGGCTGCTGATGGTTTTTCTAGAAAACGGTCTGTTTAGTATGCACTCACGCTGACAAAAGGGGATATAAAGCTACCTGGCATAAATCTTCTCTAGCTGTAACGGGGCCTATGTCTCATCAGCCAAACGATAGATACTCCGTTCCCCGGCTATTACGACGCGCGCTCGCCTTTAACATGATATGATGCAAGGTAGATGTTGAATTTTTGTTGCTGATATCGATCGCGTTCGAATATTGTTCATCACCAGTAGCCGGTCGCATGGCTGAGGACTATCAAGAAGATGGCTCAGCCAATGTACCAGTCACCCCGGTGCAGGGACCATCAGAGTACCGCTCACGGTACGAAACATGTCTGTCTCTGGATACTTATGCGATTCCGCGGTCTGCAGCCCCCCTTCCTTGGTTACAAGGGGCGACGGGCAATGGTTGCACAGCGGATGTCTAGCCGCTGATGTTCGCGTTCGGTCGTCTCATTGAGGGGGAAACAGTTCATATGTACAGTCTGGTACGTGATGTGTTATATGATGTCGAGGATGGTGGCGTTAAATCCCAGTGTTTGCCCTCTTTATATCTGAAAGAATTTACCACACACTCGTGAAAAGGTCGGATGCGACACGCGACGCGATTAGCGAGAACGAAAGGAGAGTGTTCAAATGTAGATTTTGGTAAGTATCTGATTCCCGGAATTGGATATTCGTGGAGAAACTCGTCACAGTAAGAAAAATTTCTCTCGGAAAGATGTGAGGGAATTGTTTCCATCGGTCTGGTGACATAGATTCCTATATCTGAACCAGCCACTGGGGCCACAATTTTGGATTGTGTATTCTTAGTTTCTCCCCATGAGTCGGACTGTAGTCTATGTTAAAGTAAACGGTGCTGTTTTAAACACCAAATAACTTTCCGTTTGACAGAGTACATGACGGTAACTCATTACAAACGGCAATACATGTCTCATCCTTATATACCTAGTAACCCGCTTATCAATTCGGGCAACAACTTCGGGTGGTCTTGAGCTCCTTGAAGCTTGCACTAAACCCTGAATATCCAACAGTATATCCAAGGATACAGCATAAGCCAATGTCTAGAAGACCGTCAGAAAACGTCAAGTTTTCCGAGAGTTTTCAATTTGGGAGAAGCTTAAGTCCAAAAAAATAGTGTTTCAAACTGTTGGAATTGGTGATGAAACCACCCTTTTCCTAGGGGCGGTTCACCCATTTCTTCACTTTTTCATAGGAGGATGCTAATTGTGGACCATGTTTTCTGAGGTTAATGCATGCCAGAACCAGTGTACACCTAAACTAGCATCTTACCTATCATGTCAGAAGGTGATTCACTAACTGACACATTGATTGACAAACAAGTACTATTATTACAAGTCTATTATCCACTTGTAGATTGTGTATTACAATAAGTCAACTCATACTATTTTTAATACAAACATATTTTCAGGATATGTAAAATAAAAATAAAAACAGAAAACTATGTTAGACATCTTCTGAGTGAAGTTTTACATAATCACTATAATGAAACGCAGTGAATAATAGTAGTAGTTTTGGTATCCCAGTGTTTGATAAATTTGCCGAGAGACTTTTTCCTACTAGACTATGCAAATAGTACATTCAGAAGGAGATTCAAACCGAAACAGAAGTTATTGTGTCACATTGTCTATTTGTTTGTGCGCTTAGTTCTTCAACATTCGTTTCCTAATAAATAAATCCTCCTCCCCAGTGATACTAATGTTTGCCATGCGATGTAAAATGGTTCTATCTTAGTGATTAAAACTCAGAAGATTTATACGATACATCAGGTTTTTTATTTTTTAAAATATTCTGAAAATACTTTAGAAACATTATGATTCCTGAATAGGTGATACTACGTTGGAATAGGTGCACATTCCAGATTGGGATTTATATACCCATTTTTGGCATGATCAGCAAGTTTAATCAGAGGGCGGAGATCCTCCGCCGCCTCGCCACCGCTACCACCGTCGTATGACCGCGAGTCCCACACATCGATGTCTGGTGGAGCTTCGTGTGACTCACTGTCGCCACCATCATAGTTTGACGATGTGTCCAACTGTCAATTTCTGGGGGGCTTCATCAGCCTCATTTTTGAACATATAAAAGATAATTTACCTCGTTCTTCTCCCGTCTCACCATCGCCACTGTCGTTGTATGACCACAGCGAAGAAGGTTGCTGATGATAGAGTACAAGGCAAGTGGGCGGTGGTTTTGCCAGCCCTCTTGAGCCTTAGAAATCTAGAACTCATGGGTAGTACAGCCGCAATGCCGTAGGTAATAAATCAATGTTATATAGTAATCCGATATAACAAGGCCAAGTCGTCCGTAGGTACAGTACCCTCAAATCTACTCCCATGGCTATTTAAAAGCTCCCCAGGCCCACCATGGTCCTGAATAACTGAGGTCCGGTCTAGACAGTTCTACACGAACCATCAAAGTTCATCTATTCAGATTTCGACTAAGCACCTCAAAACGCTGTGATTTGGACGTCTAGTGTGGGAGGTGAAAAATTTGTGGTATTATAGTATTATGATTAGAGACGATATAAAGTCTTTGATTAGCTTATACGAGGGTCCGAAAGTCCGATTAAGTACGACGCTTCTAGATAACTAATGTGCGTACAAAATTGACGGAAAGGATTATCTTATTGATGGCAGCGCGCTTGATGGGCATTCCGGTAGTCTTTTCGTGAATAAGCTTTATTGCTTGGATGGGATTAGACCACACTCCTGAAAATGCAAAAAATGAAAAAAAAACTCACCAAATGGCGCATTCATATTTTTTGCCATCATTCATAGTTCTGGCGTGTCGTGTGGCATCATGTTTTCGCACAAATATTGCACCGCTGTGTGTTAATAACTTAGCCAACTCATGCTTTTACAAGTCCAAAAAGACCACTACCATGCCAAGCATATGAACACCTGGCCTAGCCTTGCCAGATGCATTTGACGGACGTGTGCGATTGCAGAATCATTATCCATAAATCCAGAAGGATAAGAACAGCCTTCGTATTTACATGCAAGGACATTGCCTGAGGAGGTAGGTACATCGCGAAGGTAGAGTCGGGTGATATCGTTCTGTGTAAGTGAGCTTAGAGAGATGCAGTCATGTTCAATCTTGGATGATGATGGTTCCCAATGCGGTGAAGGTAAGTTATCTTGATCACAGTTGCTATCATATGGGTAATTACTTGTGGGTGTGGAATCTGAAATGAGATGAAAGAGTGGTTAGAATAAAGTCCAAAAAAGAAGGGAAAACGGGGAGAGGGTGATTGACGAACATCTTTGGTATGGCGATGATAATGACGAGTGCACCGCTGGACTTTGATTGGATGACCCACTCTCTGGAGGTTGATAAGATAACGCTCAGAATTTAAATAGCTTTAAAAACTTTCAGATGACTTACCAGGTAGATAACTATAGTAGTACGACCCAGACATACTTGCGGATGTGGAAGCGAGCGGGGTATTAGTGTACGGTGACCGTGAAGCTACATTGTAGTAGAGTTAAGAAATGAGGATATGAATTTTCGGACGAGATACACACCATTATTAGCGGATGTATTTGACGCGCGATATTCATATGTCATGATGGGACGTTTAAAAACGTGAATACGGTACCGTCGTGTGATTCAAGTGCGAATCATTCGAAAAGAAAGCAAGCCATCCACATATTTAAGCAATCAAGTGGGGTGACATGAGGCTTCAGGCCTTTAGGAGCTAGGTTCAGCGCTCAATACTCAATGTGATGACTGCGGGCGCTTTGGGGTTGATTGGAATGTAATTTGAAGGGTTCGCTAGCCTAAGAGAATACAGGAAAAATGATTAAGGTAAAATTAGTTCTGCGGATCTATTTTTATTCTTATGATAAGCTATGAAAGATTATAAATCATGAATTGGGTTAAATGGGGATTGATGTTACTCAAAGCTATTTGGGGGAATCAGGTTCACACCAGCCGTGATGCACGCCTTTATAGGCAGTGTCTCCGCCGATCTCTAATACAAAAGACAGACATGAATAGCAGTGAGGGGGAATATTACTAATGAAGGATTATCAGGGGATTAACCAGACTGACTGATCTGTTGATTGGCAGAGGCGTGACGCTGTGACGAGCGCTTCTGTGTGACGTTTCACTTCTAATTACAACCTTCACACCATGAGCTCTGATAGAGACACTCTTTTATCAATGGGTTTTGACCCAACTCGTGTAGAGTGTACGCTCATACTTTTTTCCCTCCCCGGTCCAAAACCACACTTATTTATGGGCTGTATTCTATAATAGGGGCATTGAAGGCTACTTCAAACCGTGGTCTACAGCCTGCTATGGATCATATATTGGAAAATGACGGAAAACCTGTCCCTAATCTGACAGATCTTGCAAGCAGCGGTGCTTCTTCCTCACCGGTAGCCGTGGATGAAGATGACGAGGATGCAGAAGCCTTGAAGGCGGTGTACGGTGCTGCGGGTGCCGCTGGTGCCGCAGCAGATGTAGAAGCTAAAGTAAATATTTATTACGTCCTCGGTTATTTCTTCACCATTTGTTATTATTCCCACTGCCCCCGCATCTAACCATTGTGACATTGTTTCAGAGTATTAAGTGCTCAGAATGTGGCAAAGTCTTCAAGAATACTGCCCTTGCAAATTATCACGCTGAAAAGTCTGGGCATGATCAGTTTGAAGAGTCTACTGAGGAGGTTTGCTCTGTCTCCAAGCTTTTACTATTCATATTCAAGTCGTCATTGCGCAGATTAAGCCATTGACCGAGGAAGAGAAGAAACAAAAACTTGAAGAACTTAGAGAGAAAATGGCCGCCAAACGTGCCCAAAAGGCACAACAAGACGCAGTTGAGAATAAAGTTAACGATGCCATCCGTCGTAAAGCTGGCAAAGTAAGACCTTCTGTTTTCTTTTAACGTGATTGATAATAAATATTTCCGAAGGACATGGCCGCGATAAAAGAAGAGATGAAAGCTAAAGAGGCTATCAAGGAAGCTGAACAACGTCGCAGAGGTAAATGTCCGAATCGTATTCACTATACTCGCTTAAGACTTATCCTCCCATAGATAAGATCGCTGACGCCAAGGCGAAAGCGGCAGTCAAAGCGCAGATTGAGGCAGACAAGCGTGAACGTGCAGAGAAGGCTGCACGAGAAAAAGCCTTACGTCAGGGCTTGCAGCCACCACAACAGGTACAAGCAAGCACACCTGCGGCGGCCGCGACTCCGTCAGCTGGGACGTCGAGTAAGGATCATAAGGAGACCCGGTTACAGGCAAGGATTTTTGGATCTCATTTATTGAAATTGTCATGAACGTTTTATTTTTATCTTAATATCAGATTCGGATGAGTTCTGGTGGACAGCCATTTACGACAACTCTGCCAAGCGAGTCTAGTGAGATCGCAGTCTTTGGCCGTTCTTCCGAGTTAATTAATATGTTTTCCATATCAGCTTTACGTGACGTGGCTGAATTTGTCGCTGGGCAGACACTCTCGGTAGACGTTGACACCGTTTCGTTTGCACAGCACTTTCCGAGGTAATTTTAATTGTAACATGTCCGAGCAGTCTGTTTACGCAATCACTCCAGAAAATTGTTTAGCCAGGCCGACTTTTCTAAGACATTAAAGGAACTCGGGTTGACACCCTCCGCTGTGAGTCGATTCCTTCACTGCGCAATCTTACTTATTTCGTTCTCTTTAGGTTTTGATTGCCTCGTAATTTAATATCATTCCAAGAAAACCACATGTATATTACAGCAATATCTCGCACCGATTGATGAGAAATTCACATAAAATCTCTAACTTATATTGTAGAAAATACTCTAATTTTCTTACCCTTAAACCGTCCCTCAGAACCTCACCAACTCCAGAGCTCCCTGCTCAATCCGGGATTTCACATCAAATGACTTCCGCGCGACAAACTCGGCGCCGCCCACATGCTGGATGGTGTGAAAAGGATGCTCAAATGGTGGTTCACGGAAGAGGCAAAATAAGTATCTGTGAAGTGTGGCCCTGCAAACACATCCAGAGACGTAGTCCTGGTCCCGGTGTTGGCTATTCACCCTCCATCTTTCTTCCCCGGTGCAATGTACTTCGTCAGAACTCGGCCGCCGCTTTCTTTGCCGGCTTTCAAGCCCGATACAATCCAGTGCCTTCAATTGGCATATTTGTTGTCCTCCGTGTAGGTACGTGAGGATCTGTCATGAGGAGTGTCTTAGTTGCGGATGGGCCGAGCATTTGAGATGAGTTTACACAATGATAAAGAAGTCATGAGATGCAATTCTGACGTGATCTGTACGAATGTATGTTGCCATGACAACTATTTTGCATCCCCATCAATGCCAGGCTCTAATACCGCATCTGCATGTTTGATCGTCAGATCGACAGAGATCGGCATCGGCCTCTTCTGGGAGGAAAATTTCTGGGAGTTGGTGGACAAGGAGGAAGTCGTGTGAGAGGCGATGTGAAGCAATAATGTGACTCTGTACCAGAACGGGTAATGCACGTGACCTTTTTTTTATTTTATTTTAATACATTTATATTCCGCATCGCACAACAACTAAGATACATAGCGGTTGGGAACAGGGACCCTAATGGTAAAGAGAAATGTATGCAGATGCCGGGGCGAGTAGGTGTGGGTATGAGGGTCAATTGTAAGGAGGGGGGAAAGGACGGGAGGGAGAGATGGAAACCAAAGGGGCTACGACTTGCCAAAGGCGTTGGAGGCGTCAATGAACTTCGCTAGGGCGGTGAGCCGTTTGTGGGTTCTGAGGATGGCGGAGGGGGACAGGTCCTGAGAGGCGGCGAGCAGGAGGTGGCGGTGTTCCTCGTAGAGGGGGCACTCAGCTAATATGTGAAGGCGGACTGAATGGGTGATGTGCCGCAGGGGCAGGATGATGGGAGGTCGGGGAGAAAACGGTGGTAGTAGGCACCGTAAAATACATGGCCCGTGATGGCCTGAATGACGCGGGTGTGGGTGTGGCGGGGCCCTCCGTATTTCTTGTGGAACTTCGAGAGGTGCAGGGCGGGAGATTTGTGTAGTGCAATGGCGGCAGCATTGGTGTGGGGGAGGCCCAGCCAGTCTTTGCGCCAAAGGTTCAGAGAGCGAGCCTTCGCGCGCTCCAGGGCCCACGAAACAGTGGAGTGGAGGATTGGGGGGGTGTAAATTGACAGGCATTCAAGCAATCTTTGGGCACGGCTTCTTTGGGGAATACTACAACCGCTTCCTCCCCAACCTGCCCACTGCATGCCCCTGTGGATATGCACCCCTCCAAACGCGCGACCACATCTTAACGAGTTGCCCCCTTTACGAAGACTGGCGTGGGCCTACGAAAAGTCTCACGCGGTCTTGACCTGGCCTTTCTGCTGGGTACAAAGTCTGGGCTCAGAGCAGTTGCAAAATTTATCTGCCAAACCTCTGCCTTTGCACCACGCCCTTACGAACCCCCTTAGAGTCACCTGGCTCCGTTGCGACGCCGACTCCCCCGCTCGCCCCACACCTCTCCCACAATCCCTCCACAACAGATCGTCCCTGAACGTCATGGCCGATGTACATATCCCTCTCCTGGTCTTCTTTTTCTTTTTCTCCTTCTAGCTACACCCGACTCCGTACGCCGACTTTCACCGTCCCCACCCTGACTCGAGCCCTCTAAAATCCATCGTAGACACGAAGCTCACTCAGAACTTCTTACCACCGTAGCATAGTTTCGCTGGGGGCCTTTCCACCCCCTAGCCGCAGTTAGCCATTGTTGCTTGAAGCGGGATACAAATATAACAAAAAAAAAAAATTGACAGGCACGTGACCCGCTTTCCTACTTTGGGATCTACTGTCCGACTTTAGGATATTTTTTACTCGTCTTGAAAGATCGTAACGCATAGGTCGTTCAGCTAACAACCTAGACATGCCATCTCTACCGCGCCTGACAGTGTCATGTGCGGAATGCAAGCGTATGAAGGTGAATCGTATATGTCCAGGTTAGCCGGTAACATGTTCATCATTATATGCTTTGTAGTCGAAGTGCGATAAGACAAACCCATGCTCGAGCTGTATCAGAAGAGGGTGAGCGCTGAATCGTATGCCTTGAACCGCCATATAAAGGTATTGATATCATATTCAGGTGCGCCTCTATTTGCCCTCAAGGACGCATGTCCAGCAAAGGATCTCGGTGAGCAGTTATGTACATATTTAATTCCGGAATAGTACCTTATCATATGAGTCATAGTTATGTTCTCGCCAATACGGAACAATTGGTACTGTCATCTCTAAATCAACGATTTATAGACTTACTAAACTAACTGAGATGGGTTTCAGCATGATAAGATCGATTCACTTATAATTCGAGTCCGTCAGTTAGAGGGCGCATTGGAAGAGCTTCAAGCACGTCATTACCCGGATAAACCACATCCCTTACTTTCTAAAGAGCCTCTTGCTGCGGCGCGGCCATTGAACCCTGTTGATGACGAGGAAAAACATATTTATCCCAATGTTGCGAAAGAGGGATTGTCGGAAGGTACAGCTACACTAACTTTAGACGACAACGGAACTCAATATTCGGGCTCCACAGGCGTGATTGCGGTAAGGCAATTCCGCTTCTGTCCTTCTTTCGAAACACTCAGGTAACCGTTTTTGTAGTATTTTGGGATGGTATATCACTCCTTACATAAATATACATCGTAAACACTTATATCGTTATAGGTAGCTCAAGGTCCAAGCGACCCACGCAAACGGCAAAAATCGGAAACTTTCCTGAAAGCTCTCTCCGATCTTCCCAGCGATTTATCACATTTTGCGTATTATTTTCCG
This sequence comes from Hysterangium stoloniferum, assembly GCA_015178975.1. Taxonomy (NCBI): domain Eukaryota; kingdom Fungi; phylum Basidiomycota; class Agaricomycetes; order Hysterangiales; family Hysterangiaceae; genus Hysterangium; species Hysterangium stoloniferum. Next base: position 74,991 of record WHVD01000149.1, on the reverse strand, counting down.
TTCCCCCTCATCAATCCAGATACAGCCTCGATGTCAGAAATATCTGACCTTGGTATGCGGATTCTGGGCAATTGTTTACCATCAAATCTGGAAGCATGGTCTCTATTCGAAAACTACTGGGCGCATTGTTCATGGAAGTATGTGGTGTAAGCTCACGAAAAGGAGTTGAAATTGACTGTGTGATAGCTTCACTCCTTTCCCACGAGCGGAATTCGTAAACCATGTCCTCAACCCTGTGTATCGTCGTTCTTTTGACGATACCCGACCACTAGGGCATCGTCTAGCTCTTTTGTTCATGGTATCATATATTTTCCTTCATTGTATAACTATCGGTGACCTAGCGTCATGAGGTATTTGCCATAGGTGATCTTATGGACTCCACAAAGCCCTTTAATTCTGCGAGTGCGTTGCGATTCTACCTGCTTGCCCGAGCAAGTCTTTGTCTAAATCCAGTAATCGAATCTCCTACCTTAATGGCGCTTCAAGTATTGGTACGTGACCTAAACCTAACTTAGGGCAAAAGTGTCATGTTGCATTCATATATACAGTATCTCATGAATGTATTTGGCCTGATGTCACGCAGTTTGATGGAATATGAAACTATGTGGGTGATCACTGGTATTAATGAGAAGTTGGCAATATCGGTTGGTTATTTTATGCTTGGATTATGCACCCCTAACTCATTTTGCGCAAGTAGCTTGGCCTCCGTACGTCACTGCCTTTTACTTTGTCTTGTGTTTTCTCATATGATAGGACAGATCATGACCCTACGAAACTTGATTTATGTGCGCTATATGTCGACCTCATTTAGTTGACTTAATAGGTTTTTCCAGCTGTTGAGGAAATTGAAAACAGGCAGTTCACTTTAGCTGCAATAATTACCGATCACACTATGCAGGTGGGTTGCCCAAGTCTGGTGTAAAATTCTATTGGTCTCATTTCCATGTTATCAGTCATTGGCTCTAGGGAGACCATTATCACAGTCCCTTGGATACGTTGATTGGGTCTACGACCCCAATGACCGCAACGATCCAGAGAAGTCCAGTGAGCTCAAATCTTGCATGGGAAGACATCTTTAGACTGAACGCGGATAACTAGGTCGGTATTGGGTCGCATCATTTACACGTGATTGTATTGTGCCTGTCGTAGAAACTGTAGTGTCAAGGAAGTCAATAAGTTACGGTAGGATCCTGGAATTGGATAGAGTCATTAAGAATTTTCCCCCGTATAACCCAATCGCTGAACCGGTAGAGGTGGAACCACTACCGTTATTTATTGGTACGATCAGAGAAGTCAGTAAGTACATCCATAATCATTCAGTGCGGAGGATGATCCCGATGCACGATTATGCTGAATACCTAAACAGCCGTTCTCTTTCTGCATCGAAGGTGCCTCGCATTCGCGTTGAGAGACCACCCAGAAGATCCACTTCTTAGTGTCTTTGCAACATCTGTAATTGCCTGCTTTCGCACTGCGGCTACGCTGATCACCAAGATGGCCGAAATAATGGCTGGCTCTCCCGAAATGATTGAGCGCATGTGGTTTACCCGGTAAGTATTATATACTGTATTTTTCGTCGCGTTTCTCATTCATTGTCATACTTCAGGCCGAATGTGCTTGTATCCACATTAGTATGGCTGTTCATTCCGTTCGTAGAATTATGGCTTACCATTAGATAAAATAGATACTTGGATCAATTGTAGCTCGAAGCCCAGGCTGCTTACTTGCATCGCCAGCGTATCTAGAACTGGAAAAGGCATCCCGACTTTGGGAATCAGTAGCCGATGTTTGTGGGCCTGTATTGCTGGTGGGTATTCAATCGGTCTATCTATTGTGTCGTATCGGACTATTTGTGTAGAGAAAACTGCGATCACTGAAAACCAAAGCATCAAAAGCATTTGCGCAATATTATGCCACACAGCATGGTCTGCATAGTCGCCGTCCCGGAGGTACTAAAGTGATAGAAGAAATACACGCTCTTGGAGGTGTCGAGAAAGGGGGGGTATTAATAGCTGCATTGAGGCACAATTCTTCGTCGCCATTACGTGTCGAGGACAAGACTCCCTTTCGTCATTCTAATACTCTCTCTCCCGGAAGTACCATACCCTCCGCAACTCATCCACAAGGCAGTATCCCCGAAGAAACTGTTAACCAGCAATATCCTACGAATCACCAAGACTCCCTAGACCTTTCCTCATATCCGTATCTTTCAATGCCGCAATGCTTCCAGGATACAAATTTTATCGTTGAACAGGCAGGCGGTGCAATTCCAAACGATTTTAATGATATCTTTGGGTTGTCAAGCTATTAAAGCATGATGCCGTCTATTCTCTCCAGATCGGATATTTTGAAACAGCTTGGATTAATGGAAGAGTGGCAACTGTTAAAGGTATAGAAAAGAATTGACCCAACCTGGGATTGAACCAAGGACCTCCTGGTTATATATGCTGGTAATACAGCCAGATAAATATTGTATTTCCAATTCTAACTGTGAAGAGTTGTAAAGTTCTGACTGCTTGATGTACAAAGAATATCAACCTTCTAGATAATGTTATATTGACTCAAAGTACAATATAAGTAAAAGGGGAGTAATTGCTGTAAGCAAACCTAGGGGAGCTGGAGGCTATTAAGACAATAAATGGAATTGGCCTTTACAGTACAATTTGGATGAAAGACTCCAATGAAATGGGAGTAAGTAAGAATGATTTGCAAGAAAGAAATAGGAATGTGTGAAGAGGAGTGGTGTGAGAGGTACCCTCCTCATGGGAATGTAACCAACTTACTACATTATATTCCCCATATTCTCATTTTTCTTACTATTTTTAAACTATCTAATTCTTCAATTATATGCATTTATATTAGTTTGAATATCTATATATGCTTGTGGGTTCATGAGTGCTTACATATGGTCACACTTATGTACACTAGTGGATATAACTAAAAACTCAGACACTTTTACCCCATATGTAACTACAACTTGCCCAGACACCCTCTTTAGTGTCCTGCAAGTTGTGATTGGGGTATCATCTCAGCCATCTTAAACAGCTTTCAACTAGAACTTATGACAACCATCCAGCTTCATACTGTATAGTCAAAGCTTGAACTAACATTGGTTTCTACTCACACCTCACCTCACTCATATCAACCTCACTCTCACTCTCATTATTTCATTAACCTGCCCTTTGGAATTGTACCACAAGGTCGATTCCATTATCCCTTAATTGTCTTAATTATCTTACAGCTACTAAAGTCAACTAAACCTATTCTACTATATATATTGTACTTTGATAGTCAATATATTATTGTGTCATACCTAGATGGTTGATATTCTTCATATATAGAGTAGGCAGAACTTCCATGACTCTTCACAGTGGTGATCTGGGCCAGACCATTCTTTTCCTACAAAGAAAATGTTTTATTAAAAGAAAGAAAAAACTTCTACTTCTAGCTACACATGATAACTATGGGTAAAGAACAGGCTGCAAAACCTTCAGTAGGATTGAGCAGTTCTCTTCCATGATGAAGACCCACTAGGCTTGAACTGTCTGATAACATTATGATGAGAAAGCCCTCACTGACTTCCCAAAAACAAGCCTCTGTCAGAGGTTCCCCTTATGTAAATCAAAATTGAACCACTGACAGTTGCCTCACTCAGTCAATCAGGACCACACTGTTAGGACATACACGGTGGGTTTCTGGAGAAACCCATGGGAAATCTGGTAGAACTTGGCTTCAGCTTATAGGCTGCGCCCTCACAAGATCGTGTTGTCCAATTTCAGACAGGTGGATGGAAATCCTGGGGAGTCTGGGTGGGGTTTGTGGGTCGAGGGGTCGTAGGTCAGAGGTCGTGGGCTGAGAGGTTGGGGAGTCGAGATAAATAAGAGAGATAGATGCATCAGAGCCCATGAGCTCTGACTAGTGAGAGCGGTGTAATTCAAGGAGGAGTTTTAGAGCAGAAAATGTATTAGATTACTGGGGGGAATCTAAGCCGATTTTCTGACTGGATTGTATGTACAACATCTGCCAGACTATATAGACTGTGGAATGAATAACATACCAAATCCAGTAATAATGAAACAAAGCTAGCAAAATATAAAATGAGAATAGTAAACACCAAATTTGGTGTTAGGAATGGGATGGAATGGAGCGGAGTCCAAATCGTGACAAATCATAAACCATAATGGGAAATGGAGCGGGAGTGGGCTTCGAATTGTGACAGGTCATTTGACTAAAATTGTGAGGGATATGCCCTGGCCATGGTTTTATTATAGTAAAATACTCCTTTTATTTTATTTATATTTTACATATTTCACTCATATTTTCCTATTCTTTACATTCTTCAAATAGTGCACCATTTCATTAGTTCGAAGTGCTGTGTATACTTGTGGGTGCACTCAGCACCAAATAGAACGACACACTTTTTACCCAGAAACCACCACTTGTAAGACACTAAACTAGGTCTACTACGAGTGGTGATTAGGGTAATGTGCCAGCTACTACATAAGAAGCATTATCTGAACTATCTGAGCTAACTAACATCTCAGGCTTGAACTCGTCATCTAGCTCTTTCTCTCTCTCACTCTCTCTAATATCGCACTGCAATAGTCAATATTCTTCGTATACAGAGCGGTCCGAATACATGACTCTTTACAGGTAGCGCGATTGGTCATCCTCCGAGTCAGATGAAAGATCACTCGGCCTTATCCAGTAGGTCTGTTCCTGAGGTCCACATTGTGAAGGGGGTCTGGGAGGTAGTGCAACTCCATCCCCATGTTGCAATGCAATGCTTTGTAGTTTGATCCTTCGTATTTTGTCCCAATCGTAGAAGGTGACCCCGTCTTTGCCTTTCCTACTTTTCTGTCTCACACTCCAAACGCATGGCGTGCCCCCATTGCTGCAATCCGTTTCCACGAAATCCATCCATTTATGACCCGAAGGGGGAGCGATGGTTGAAGGATTGTTGTGTCCTTCCATTCTCCTCCATTCCTGCCGTGTCCACTTTGAAGGGACATTATCCCTAGCCCCCATCCTCCGCTGTCCTTCTAAGTACTCCTCTCTCCTCTTCCGTTTAAGCATTTTCAATTCCTCCTGGACCTGTGCAGAGAAAGCCTCGGACTGCCGTTTCTTTTTGATCTCCTCTTCGGTAGAAGGGAAAATACTATGAGAAGGTGGTGGGGTTTCACTCCATGTTCCCGAGGGAGCCCCCCAAGTATTAGAGGACCAGGGCATAGCTTTTGAAATGGAGTCCGTCCATGTAGGGTACGTGGACGATGAGGTCTCCTCCACATGCTTGACAGTTTCTGTTCGAGGTGGTGGGAAGGAGGAACTGTTGTTTGAGGTCAAGGTATTCTTTTAAAGTTGGGAAATCGGGGTCTGGGGAGAGGAGCATATGGAGTAAAAGCAGTTCTGTTCCCCGAGTTGGTGGGCGTTCCCACCGTGTTGTCCTGCGCAGCGGAGGGTATTGACGAAGGTGTTCTAGAATTACCCGTGGAGTGCTCAACTTGTTCAGTATGAGATGGTGTGGTAGAAGTATTAATAGGTTGGGGTCGCGGTATTCTTTTGAAGTTGGGGAACTTGGGTTTGGGTTGTTGCTCCTGCAACAGAGTGTACTGATTTGAGAGGTTGACGTGGAGGGAAGAGATAGGGGGAAGAAATTTTTCTTTAGCAGATTTATGTATTTTATATTAATTTCAAGCCCCGCTCGGTTATTGAGGTGAAAGGCCGAGGGGGATGAAAGTGGGGGGTAGAGTTAGAAGTAAATAAACAGTGTTGTCGTCGTAAGAATGTGAAATGATCATTAGATTCGATAAATAGTCTTGTAAGCTCTAAGAAGAGCGGGAGTGTTACGACAAAGGTCATTGCCATTTAACCAGGTGTCCTCCGGTCCATATCCCTTTCATCGAACTTGGAAAAGGAGTCGATTTCAATGCTTTTTGTGCCCTACTATAGCTTCTACTTCATACTCCTTGTCGTTACAATTGAGTTCTCGAGGATTCTCGAGTAGCTCCCTGGATCCGAATTCCTTAGGGGAGAGATGGTACTTTTTAAGATGGTCTTGATTAATCACTGGGTGTAATTGATATTCCGAGGGAATGTGGAGTCGAAAGACGAGGATTGATCTTCTCCAAGACTTCAAATGGCCCTATCTGTCTTTGTATAAGTTTCCTTCCAGGTCCCTTGGCTTCGATGAGCTTGAGAGAATGGGGATTGATCAGAACATAATTTCCCTCTGAGATATCTTCCACCAATCTCCGTCTCTTATTGTAGCTGTGAGTTTGTGTTTCTTGTGCTTGCACAATTGAATCCTGCGCCACTTGTTGATGGTTTTCCAATTCTAAGATCCATTGGTCGGCTACGGGGCTATCCGATAATTCTCTGGGAACCACGGGGTCATCCCCTCCTAGACAGTGAGACATTCCTCTCGGTAAGTAGCCCATCAGCAAAAAGGCCGGCGCATAGCTTGTTGAGCTTTGAACCGTCAAATTGTAGGTATGAGCCACTACTTGAGTCCATTTAGACCATTCCTCCTTCAAAGAAGCGCAGTATGCTCTGAGCATTTGCTCCACGATAGCATTGGCGTTCTCCATTTGACCGTCAGTTTGAGGATGGTGGGACGAGGATACTGCGAGGGCACTTCCGTATACCTTGCAGACCTCTCTCCAGAACCTACAGGTCCACCTCTTGTCTCAATCACAGATTATCCTTGAAGGTAGACCGAAAGGAGTGGCCACTTTATTCACGAAGATTCGCGTGAATCCCTCTGCGGATAGATCTGAAGTTGTGGGTTCACAAATTAAGAAACACGTGAGTTTATCCACAGCAACTGTGAGAGGTATGGCGAAATACACTCAGGAAATATAGTCAGATGAGCTCTTACTATATTCCCTTTATTATTTCTGTTTTCTCTCTATTTTATTATACATCTATAATTAGTTCGACAACCTATGTATGCGGTACATCAACTCTTGTGGGCACATACATGCCAGACTTATGTATTCTAGCACCCGTAATTAGAACTCAGACACTTTTACACTGCAACCACAACTTACCCAGACACCTGTTAGTGTCCTGTAAGTTGTGATTGGTATATCATCTCGACCGTCACAGACAGGCTTTAGCTATCTACTCAATCAGAGTTTCGAACTGTACCAGTTGAAACTCAATCCTTATCTCAACCCATGCAGACTACATCCACACTACTCTATTATTTGACTCTCTAGTTACTCTACTTTACACTCGAGCAGTCGTCCAGAATCGCACTTAACAGTTGATTCTACTTATTCATTCTAGCTCTCTACTTTACTCTAGATAGCTATTTCTCCCTACCATATTGAACTAAGTAGTCAATACGCGTCCAGTCTGTATTAGACTTAGACAGTCAATACATCTTAGTGTCATACCTAAACGGTCGATATTCTTCATATATAGAACAGTTAGAACTTCCACCACTCTTCACACCGGTAAAGAAGGGTAATCTGTTTCGTACTCCTCCATGAAAGGAGTAAGCTGATCAGCGGAGATTTGATTGGCATAGTATGTGTCCCACTTCACATCGATAGGCTCAGCGTAAATCATATGACTCCCAAGGAACTGCTTGAGGATGACCTGCCTTGGTGGGAACATGAGAACGGGCTCGGGTGCATGGGTAGGCTCGACATTAGCTCCAGGGGTGCTCAACTGCCTGGTTGATGGACGTTCCTCATGTGGATCAGGGGGAGTATCCGTTGACAGTCCAGCTGCTGCTCCGGGGGAATTCCCAGGAGGGCTGGTCTTTGAAAAGTCAACAAAGACTTCCTCATGGTGACGTTACGGGGTGGTTCCAGACTAGCAGGTCTTTGATGAGGTTTTGAACTACTCGGTGTGAAGAGTAGTGGAAGTTCTAACCGTTCTATATACGAAGAATATTGACTGTTTAGGTACAACACAAAGATGTATTGACTATCTAAGTCTAATACAGACCGAATGTGTATTGACTGTTTAGTTCAATACAGTCGAGTGAAATAGCTATCTAAAGTAGAATAGAGAGCTAAAACGAATAAGGAGAATCAACTGTAAAGTACAATTCTGAGTGACTGCTTGAGTGTAGAAGAGAATAACGAGAGAGTCAAATAACAGAGTAGAGCAGATGTAGTCTGCACGGATTGAGATAAAGATGGAGTTTTGACTAGTATAGTTCGAAACTCTGATTGCATAGATAGTCAAAGCCCATCTGTGATGGTCGAGATGATACCCCAATCACAACTTACAGGACACTAACTGGTGTCTGGGTAAGTCGTGGTTGCAGGGTAAAAGTGTCTGAGTTCTAACTACTGGTGCTAGAATACATAAGTCTGGCATGTATGTGCCCACAAGAGTTGATGTACCACATACATAGGTTCTCGAACTAATTATAAGTGTATAATAAAATAGAGAGAAAGTAGAAATAATAATGGAAATATAGTATGAGCTCATCCAGACTATATTTCCTGAGTATATTTCACCATACCTCTCACACTCGGGGTTGTTGAAGATCTCGGTGTTTGGTTCTTGCCAGTGGTCATTTACATGCTTAGAAATTAATAGTCGTAGAGTAACATTTTCTTTGTAGGGAAAGAGCGGCCCAGCTCGGATCACCACTGTGAAGAGTGGTGGAAGTTCTAACTGTTCTATATACAAAGAATATTGACCATTTAGGTATGACACAAAGATGTATTGACTATCTAAGTCTAATACAGACTGAATGTGTATTGACTGTTTAGTTCAATACGGTCGAGTGAAATAGCTATCTAAAGTAGAATAGAGAGCTAAAATGAATAAGGAGAATCAACTGTAAAGTACAATTCTGGATGACCGCTCAAGTGTAGAAGAGAATAACAAGAGAGTCAAATAACAGAGTAGTGTGGATGTAGTCCATGTGGATTGAGATAAAGGTGGAGTTTTGACTAGTATAGTTCGAAACTCTGATTGTGTAGATAGTTAAAGCCCATCTGTGATGGTCGAGATGATACCCCAATCACAACTTACAGGACACTAACTGGTGTCTGGGTAAGTCGTGGTTGCAGGGTAAAAAGTGTCTGAGTTCTAACTATGGGTGCTAGAATACATAAGTCTAGCATGTATGCGCCCACAAGAGTTGATGTACCAAATACATAGGTCATCGAACTAATTATATGTGTATAATAAAATAGAGAGAAAGTAGAAATAATAATGGAAATATAGTATGAGCTCATCCAGACTATATTTCCTGAGTATATTTTGCCGTACCTCTCACACACAGCCATCAGAAATTTAATTGAAGCAATGCAGTGTCTGAAATATGCCACTCCTATTCAATATTATGAAGATTTTTTTATGGTGAATTTACCAGCCATGTTAGTGGCTTAATCATTACCATCTTAAGTATGGATGAAGGGAGAAACTCCTGTCTTCACCATTCCTCAATGCAGCTCCCCAACCCACAAGGTATGGCTTTCATCTCCCTATTTACACCCATATCCCTAAGAATCTTACCTCTAGAACAGAAGTTCTCGTTATCTGTAATTCTCTCATTAATTCTCCTGACAGCCTAGCACAATTCAGTGAAGCTGTTCATCTGGGATGGGCTCAGATTGTTTTATACACTGATTTGAATACATTTGAGACTGATATTATTCTCGATAGTATGTCATGGCGATACCTAGGCTGTCTAGTTCATGCTTTGGAGACAATAATGGATGTCTATGAGCATATTCGGATTGAATTCTTGTCCTGGGCAATTGGGTTAGTTATTCGGATTTTGGAAGTATGTTGTTATTCAATTTGATGTATAATGCATAATTGAACGCCAGCTATGAAGGTGCAAAATCAATTCTTCAAGTGATCCTGTTATTGATTTGTGCCTAGAGGTGTTGTAAGATAATAGTATCTGCTGCAGGTGCAGACAGACACTAGAATGAGTGATGGGGAATAAACCATTACTGTATTGAAATCCACATGTACATAATATATACTAGTGGAGAATAATGGGATGTGAGCAACAATGGGATGTGCACTACAATAGGATGTGCACTACAATAGGATGTGCACTACAATGGGATGTGGACAACAATAGAACTAACTATTACCAAATCACAGTGTAGGGAGTCTCACTCCCTTACTGCGTTCACAAGACTGGAAGTGCACCGCTAACAAGCATCTCTGGGACCCTCATTTGCAATCACTCGACGAGATACATAGCCTACCTGTCCAGTCACCGTACATTCTCCGAATGCCAGAGACCCGAAAACTCAGTTATGCCCCAGACGACCATTACGGCGACCTTAAATTCTCTGTGAAATATGTGGCATAGGTCCGTCTATTCTATTCATTTGTATTATTCTATCTATTATTATTCTCCTACAATTTTCATTATATTTCCAGCTATGATAAATAAGCATATATCTGGACTTATAGTAGTTAGAAGTTCCGTATACACACATGTGGTCGCGCACCAGCGCTAATAGATTCACGACTTGGACCGCATCCACAACCTACAGTAGTCCTGGGTGCGATATCTTACTCTTGCTTGCATAATGTCTATATACCACGAGTTTCTATCATGGTAAGACATCTGTTATTTCCGTGACTCTCCTTGTCCTAAAGCCGTTGACTCCATTTATTCAATCTCTACTTCTCATCTCCATAAGTGGCCAACGAACACGACTCATTAGTGGTGAACCGAGCCGGACCACTTTCCTTCAAGACGAGGGAATTCTAGTCAGTCTTAAAAGATACAAAATTTGAGAGCCAACAGGTGCTTTGTTGGAAGTATCCTCAGTCTCTTTACTTCTAACTGGGGATACCATTGCTGGGAGGTGATCCTCGGTCAACATGATGAATTTATGATAGTACATGCACAGAGTCTTCAAATAAAATTCATGCCACTGGGTGTCTATCCACCCCTCAAAAATGGATAAATTACAATCTTTTTTAAAATTTATATTTAAGCGCTTTCAGAATAAAATGAGAATTCGAGTCTTTTTGATGATGCGACGTATGTCACAAGGGTATCCACAGTGTCTTCTTGATCCCGCGTTGAACAACCAATTCCCAAATTGAGAATGACGGGTGTCACGTTATCAAAATAAAACTCTGATTCTCATTTTGCTCTGAAAGCGCTGTAAAAAAATAAAAAGAAGAGAAAAGAAGAAGTAAAAAAAAGCCGTTTGGATAGTTTTCGGAAAGCGTTGAATCCTCAAATGACTGGTTCATTGTTTTCATTCGCTTTCAGAATTTAAAAAGAGATATTGAATTTTATATTTTAGCTCAGTTTACATCATTTAAAGAGCTTTAATCACGCGAGTGATATTTCCTTCCAATAAACCTTCACTGATGTCCTTACAGATGACAAAACCAATCGGACATACTTCCCTTTGCATACGATCGGAACGGCGTAATCCCCTGGTAGTTCATCTATGTGTGAAGGGGCTTGCTAAACGCTAAAAATACCCAAGATATCATCTAAGAATCTCCCGCTATCGAAGACGAGAACTTCTTTGCGAGACGGCGAAGCATGGCGACGAAGATTGTACGACGATATTGGAAGAACGAATCAGGATATACAGAAGGTATCCGAGACGATGGATCCCTACCAAATGATTCATTCTCAGTATGCGGTTACACTATTAGTTTGGAGTTTCAATGGGACGGGTGCAGAAGAGGCTCGGGGGAACAAAGAACTTCAAAACTGTAGATACTTCTCAGTTCACCATCTATTCTTTTGCGCTGCGCTTTAATTGTATTTTTCAAGATCCCCCTCACCGTCAAACCTCACTCTAATGACGCCTTCGTATTTGCAAAGTAAGAGTGTCTTTGTCTTTTGAACTGCGGTATAGTATTTATGCGATATACAGTGTATAATATATCAACATGCACCTTTCATTCTCCATCGTTTATCCAGATCGCAAACGCCTGTTTTGTTTGGAGATCGACAGAAGCCCTCCAACCGTTCTATCTATATCACCATTTTAAACATTTTAAACCGTATGTATGTAAGTTTATGTGTAGCCCTTCGTCACCTGAGTCATGTACACTGGAGTATATAGATGGCTACACGGTTGAGACTGCGAACGTAACCGAGGCCATCAACACTACAGAAGTTGTGTTTTGATCAACATCACCTGCTACAGTCATTCCTCCGTAAGAACACTATCATTCCTCCCTAGCACGTGTTCCTTCCAGCGACCTGTCACTGCCACCTCAACCCCTGATCGCCACACGACTACTAAGGTTGTGGTTACAGTGGATTTTATATCTAGGATCCGATCTCCAGATACACCTCCGCGACCTTGCCGCCCTTGGTGTTTTTAGTTTATCCCCCCCCCCCGACTCTTTTTGTGTCGGTCCCTGGGCCCCATAAAGCGGGGCAACTCAATATTGAGCTTCCACACCTTAGCCCGCCAAGGCTGAGTGGACATATCCGAGCGGCAACGACCAATTTAGAACCTGCAAAATGACCTGTGGGCTGGCTACTTGTCTGAAGTTCTACCGCTCCAACGAAGAAAAACAAACAGGAAGAGGAGAAGGAGAAGAAGATGAAGAAGTATTCGAGCCCGTGGATTACTACAGTAATCGGTTTCGTATCGGGTTCGTATCGGGTTCGTATCGGTGAAAGCTCGCGCTCAGCTGCCAAAACAGGTAAACATCGAAGCAATCATGTCAACTTCACTTTCATCATCTATATGAGCTAAAACCATTTCATTTGAGTTTCGCCTATGCCTCAAAAATCTCACTGGTAATGGGCACTCTAAGAAAAACGAGTCATTTCCTATGACGCACTGACAGGGCAGCCACCACCTCACCCAGATATACAGCCGAAATTGTGGCCGCCAAGTGAATGATGTAACCCAAGGCTTCAAACACCAATCCTTCTCGAAAAATTTGCCCTCGAAGACAATTGCAGATATAGCTCAGGCTGGGGTACTCGTACCCCGGGCAACGATCATTGGACGAAAAGCATCTTGAGAGCATCTTCGAGAGGTTGTCGTATAAAGCCCTCCCTCGAGCTCTGCTTTGGACCTCGGTTCCCTTTCCTCAACGCCTCCTCACCCAGAAATGGGACCTAGCTCAGAAGTTCAAGCTACCTCCCAGAACGACCACGAGTCTACAAACGATCACTTGGAAGGATATTTACTCTACGTTGTATTCTGTGGACTCCTTCTGTGTTTCTTTCTGCCAGACTTAGATCAGTTAATTCTAAGTAAATCATTTTATTGGTGAATTTTACCGTCTCCTGAAGTTTTCCTTAGCGACGGCGATTCCACAAATTGTCAATGAATTCGGTGCACTGTCCGAGGTAATCATCCCAGAGAAAGTCATCGCGGGTAACATACCAACAAGGCCTCGGTTGCAGATCTCTTGGATCCCTAATGCTTATTTTTTGACGATGGCTAGTTTCATGATTGTACGTCGTTGTCTTTATGTAAGACACAACTTACCCAGACAGATGAATTATAGATATTTGGCCAACTCCTGAACCTGTTACCCATAAAATATGTCATCATGGCAAGCATCGTCGTATTCGAACTAGGAAGTCTGCTCTGTGGCATTGCGTCGAGTGTGAATATCGGAGTTATCCTATACACTAGAGAAGGCTCATGAACCGTTCCTAAAGATGAACTTTCTCCTCTTTGGCAGAGGTGTAGCAGGTATTGGCGCAGCGGGCCTATTTGTCTGCATAATCGCAGCTATTTCACAGGTTTGTCTGCTGTTTTTAAAGATCTTCACCGCTCATTGCACCAATGTAGATTGCGACTCTCGAGAAACGTGCAACACTCTTGGGTATTGGAGGTGCCACGTTTGGGTTTAGCTCGGTGATAGGTAACAATCCTCTTTATATAGCTCTACTCGTCTGCTCAAGTTCTTTCTGTTCCCGCAACAGGCCCACTTGTGGGCGGAGCATTCACACAACACGTAACATGGCGATGGTGTTTCTTTATCGTATTTTCGATTTCATGTTCAAATCATCGCGTTACTGACATGGAAATTCCAGAATATTCCAAGTCAGTGTGTCGTAACCATCAATAGAAACCATTGAGAACTAATCTGCTATCGACAATCCTCTTCAGTTGGTGCAATCGCAGCTGTATGTGTTCTTTTCTGACACCCGGAGTGTGCATCGGGCAGCTTATCATACCAGATTGTTATTTTTATCAATTTTCCCAATTATCCAGCGCCTCCAAAACCAGACAATCGTCAAGGGTGGAAAGTTATGCGTGGCATTGACTATGTTGGTGAGTCAGAATACTGTCAGGAATGGCATTTCTTTCAATAGTAATCTCGCTCAACTTTTCAGGTGCCGTGTTGGTAATTGCAATGACCATATCGTTCCTGTATCCTTTGGTAGCGGGTGGTAATATTCACCCATGGAATAGCGTACATATAATTGCTGCAAGTTTTCCTGTTTTCATAAATGAATTTTTAGGCTCATCTTATTCGTGATGCGATCGCCAGCCCTTTATCACATCCGGTGTCCTCCTGGCTTTATTACTCACTTGGTCCTGCTATCGAGGTACTGAAGCCATTCTGCCGCTCCATTTATTGAGAAATAGGAGCGTCATCGGGCTCCTGCTGGCTAATTGCTTTATCTGGATGAATTCAACGTAAGATTCTCAGAGGCTCAGGAGCAAATTCGGTGCATGATTATATATAGGTTAGGCTCGGTCTATCTCGCAACGTGGTATCAGGCTGTGAAAGGTATCCTACCCTCTTCTTGGATATCTTCATTGCCCCACAGCATTGATGGCATACGCCAGGTGACAGCCCTACCCAATCTGGCCTGAACATCCTCCCTTTTTCTCTCGTTGTATCCAGTGTCGCGACATTCACTGGGATCATGATCGGAAAGGTGGGAAGATATTGGCATATACTTGTCTTGATGCCACTTTTGGGTGCAGTGGGGGGGTGAGTACATTCGATAACGCCCAAATCATGGCTCGGGCTTATATTGCTATCTACAGCGGGTTGGAATGTACGACTAACGAAAACACGTCAAGAGCACGATTGGCTGGATATCAGATTTTATGGGCTGTTAGTATTGGTGCTACAATGCAGCTGCCTATGTTGGCGGTAAACGGTACGTTTAACGCATGTGCTTACGACGGGCAGCAATTTGAAGACTTTTCATCGTGAACCGCAGCTGAATGTCGAGAAAGTATCACCGATATCCGATATGCAACGTCATTAGTGAACTTTATAGGGTTCATTGGCCAAATGGTCGGGCTAGCCATGGGGAACGCTCTGTTCACGAACAAGGTACGGTTAGAAACCTAAAAACAATATCTCAAGCACACACTCACTTGGAAAAAACATTACAACATTTGAATCTGACAGCTCGCCACGACTTTGAAACAACTCGCCCCAGATGCACCATTCGACTTGATCATGCACTCCATAGATTCCATTTGGCAGCTCCCCATGGACCAACGTACTCGCGTCATTCGTGCCTATGTTGTACGTCCGTTCCACTTTCTGTCTTTTCCGCGCCGCCTTTGACAATTTGAACCTGACTTGAATATTTTACTTTACAGCTTTCACTTCGTTTCATTTTTATCCTCAGTGTGCCGGCAGCTGGACTTTCTACGCTTTCTGCGCTTCTTGTCCGTGATCTCCGATTACCAACCAGGAAGTCGGCAGAGCTAGTGGGCGAGGCCAGCTCGAAGTGTGACGAACCGGAGAAGTCGGAGAGTTAATAGGTCGTGTCAAGTCAAGAAAAGCTAACTGGTTCAGACAGCACTTGGCATTACTTATTGTTGATACGAGTCATACACAAAGAATATGTGTCTATGTTGTGTGTAGCCTGGTTTTAACCATTGTGGGCGGATGCAGGACACTAATGCCAGAACGATGAACGCAATCAGATCTCGGAATGCTTTCAGTTCTATTGATTCCCCGTAAACACTATACATGGGAACAAAGCGCGTCTAAAAGTATAATGCCCCATTTGAGATACCTATGTTTCTAGGAAAAGAACCGCGGATATAAGCATGGCGAAGCAAGCGGTCGCGGATCCGTGAAATTATAATTTGTGAAGGTGATGGATATCATATATGCAGTTCTATGGCTGCCAATCGCCGAAAGACGCAGTTAATCTCTCTGATTTCTAGAGTCCATGGCCGGACTCACCTCGCATATAATCAAAGATAGCTACCCTATGAAGACTTTCTGCCTGCGTTGGCTTTTGGCCCGAGCTTTTTGTTCCTCTGGTCGTTCCGGTGTTATTCCGTCTGGATCAACCTCGATAGGCTGATTCTTTGAACCTTACTAATAAATTGCGCAGGTTTTTGGATTCCCCGATGAGACGGTGACCCGCTGTGTCCTTCCTGAGTCTAATAAGGATTAGTATATTAGATTTCATATGCTGGGTCATATTTAGGCTGAACCAACTTTATTCGAAGAGCTTTAATCTGCCGAGCGAGCTTTTCTTGAATAAAGCTCTGTTGGTACCTTTAGATATCCAGAGTTGATCCAGGAAACTGGTCCGGATCACCTATGTGGGGCCGCTTGCTGAACATAGACAAGATGTCAGCGGGAGATGTCAATCTCACTGGTGCCAACCGTGCTCACAGACCTCGTCTCAGTTGAACCTCTACACTGATTAGAAGACTCGACGAGGACTCCAAGAATAATGTGATGAGACAGCCCCTTGCTATTGTTGTGATTTGTATTGGCGGATGCATAAGAGTATGATTGTGTATTGTCACTGTATATAATACTTGGGCATAGCGTAGCCTAAGGGTTACTGTCGCCAAACGAGCAACCAGCTATCAGAAAGCAAAGTTTCTTTATTTTTGGTTGTGGGAAGGCTTGTAGTGACCAAATATTGACCATGCTAAGAGTAAAGGTAATAGGGAGAGGCGAGGAGCAAAGGCAAGTGCTATGATTGGGGATGTTATCATGCCGTCTCAGAGGACTATCCGTCGCCGCAATAATGATAATTCCATGATCAATATAGTTGGTCCTAAAAGCGTGGATGGGAAGAGGATCCAATTCAATAACGAGTGAACTCTGAGAAAACCGCCTGTATTGGGACGACTGTAGAACCACAGACATGCGAATGGGCCTTTGTGAAGATATCTTCCCATTATGCGTTATGAAAAGAAAGGAAAACGGCACTGGAACGTGCCATTGTACGGCGGCAGCCTGCTATTATTGGAACTTTCAAACCCGAGGAGTGTGATTCTGTTGAACTTATCTAGACATTTCAACGGCATTATTTGCAATAAAAATCACCACACCATACCGTGCACTTGCACCCCCTCGCAATTGGCACCGATTCAGCATTTTCATAATACAAATACCGTAATGCCGATATATATATACAGGGGGAAGAGAAGAGCCCTTTGTGAACACGAGGCGAGACAAGCGCGATCACTGTGGCGAGAAGTTCGGCCGTTAAGTAGGCCGATACAAACTACAAAGGGGATTATCTAATCCCTGATATCAACCAAATCAGGAAGTGAGTTGAGTGGAGATGCTAGGTCGTGTGAATCCCCTATTGTTTGTCGGAGCTTGAAACAGAGCGCTAAAGATGGTAATCATAAGAAGCTGCCTCACCATTGTCCCTCCTCGACAAAAGGTTCCCATTCTCTTCCTTTCTATAAAGGACTGAAGCAATGGCGGTTAAGAGCCTCGTCGCCAGCAGAACGTTGGTCCATCCGTTATCCTCTGCACCTGTGTTGCCATACTCACAAACTACTTTTCTTGCGCAGGTCGCTCATAATCACTCTGTAATCGTGAGTTCTCTTGATGGGGATATTTATATGAAGTGTTTATATTAATTGTTACTTTAGATGCATCCAGCTTCTGAAGTTGTACCGCCGTCCGCCAAATCTGCCGTCTCTCATCAATCACAAGGACCTGTTGTTCCCACCGCCAGCTACGCATTCTTGTCAAATCCACCAAAATCCAAAACGAAACATAAGCCTCAGCCAATCGCAACCCGCTGCATCCCGACGAGGAACCTCCCTCGGTCCAACTCCCGCCGTCGATCCGTTTCCATTTCCAGCGCTACCCCATTTCAAACGACGTTCCTGATAGTGACTCCCACACCGACATCCGAAGCGCACTTTCAGGC
The DNA here is from genome assembly GCA_015178975.1 of Hysterangium stoloniferum. Taxonomy (NCBI): domain Eukaryota; kingdom Fungi; phylum Basidiomycota; class Agaricomycetes; order Hysterangiales; family Hysterangiaceae; genus Hysterangium; species Hysterangium stoloniferum. Next base: position 56,921 of record WHVD01000149.1, on the reverse strand, counting down.
AGACGTATCACCCAGGACCCCCCACCTGACGCGTCACGGCTACAGCGCCGCGTTTTCATCAAGCCGCCGCAGCCCCGCCTCGCCAAAGCGCTCGCCCGTGCTCAAATCAGCGCCCAGCTCGCCAAAGCGCCGCGGTTCGGGCGGATCTCCGAGGCGTCGACACCATCACCATCACAACCACCCGCCTTCGCCCTCTTCTTCTCCCAGGCGTGCACGTGCCGACTCCGCCACGCGCGTCGCAGGCCACACGCCTGCCTCCAAAGCAGCACCCACGCTTTCGAAAATCCGCTCCCTGACTGGCCTGCGTGTCCTGGCGGCCTCTCCAGCCCCTTCCAGTACGTCGACGAGCACCTCCTACGCGCACATGGCCACCCAGCCGAAGCCCTCCAGCAAGCGCAGTAAACGCTCTGCGACCCCGGCGCGGGGTAGCCCTGCCTACGCGCAGTACCGTCCCATGCCCTTCATCCAGCAGATGCAGATGGTGCAGTTTCTCGAAGGTGGCACCATCGAGTCGCATATCAAGCGCCATCACGCTTCTGCCGGCCAAGGGAAGGCACACACGGGATTTGCTATCGATGGACAGGGCGCGGTGGAGGAGGTGGCACATGGGTACGCGTTTACGGACGAGAGGGGGATGATATGGTTTGATGAAGAGGAGGAGTGGGAGTTTGCGTGTTTGATTCCGAAGCGGGAGGAGAGTGGTCGGGCGGGGAAGTTGAGGAGGTTTCTTGGTACGAGTAAAGGGAGGGACGGTGCGGACGTGGAGGAGGAGTGGGAGAGGTTTGGGGGTGGTGAGGAGGGAGAGGAGGAGGAGAATGCGGAGGAGGAGGGAGTAGACCCGGAGGCGTTGCTTGCGCGGGAGGACGATGATCTTCTTGCCGGGCAAGATGAACTCGCGTCCTTTGGAGGCGATGTTCAGGCTCGACGGGGACCACCGCAGAGTGTATTGAAGATTTCGAGTGCAAAAGAGAAACGTGCGCGGAGGCGGAATCGGAAGACGCCAGGTCCTGCGCCGATATCAACACCGGGGACACCACAGCATTCTCGCAACCCACGCATGCTTAAGGAAGAGTTTCTTTCGAGTTCTTTCGCGCCTGCGCCTGCGCCGCCCTCGCCCACATCCTCACGATCAATCGCGAATACGAAGTCCAGCCCACGCACACGGACAAAATCCAAGCCCGCACCTCCCCCGTCCTCTTTCAACTCGAACGCAAACGCAAACGCCAACCCACCGCCTCCACGGACCTTCTCCCTCTTCAAACGCTCGAATCGCTCCACGCCTACTGTCAACAATGACTTCCAGCCCAGACATGCCAAGCATCCGAGCTTCAGCGCGAGCACGACGACGCTCCGAGGCGGGAGTGTGCTCGATGCGCCTGATGTCGCGAGTCCGAGTCCGAGTCTGGAAGTGCAGTGGGCGTGGACGGAGATGCCTAGGCCAAGGACGAGCACGAATGGTAGACCGAGTACTAGCACCGGGACGAGTGGTAGGCCGAGCGCTAGCACTTGTGTGGGGACGGAGGATGCTCGTATGGTCTCGATGCCGCTTCCGAGGGCGGCGGCGAAGAGGTTGGGGATTGTGGAGGGGGGGGAGGAGAGTGTGGGGGGGCTGCAGAGGAAGAGGTTTGGGTTTGGGAAGAGAGGGTGAGGGTGAGGACCGCGTATGGTTTCGAAGGACGATTATCCGGCCGAATGCAATTTAGAAGGTTTCACATCTATCCATCTTATCCTATCTCCGCCAACGCACAACGCAAACGCAAAACGCAACTAACGCACGACGCAATCCCCGTTTCCTAGCCAAACGCACAACCCCATGTACCGCACCCACGCATCCCGCAAACACAACCGCATCTTTTTTTTGTCTGTCGATTCTTTTTTGGCGAACCCTATTCTGCGTTTCTTATTTCATTTGCTATCATCAACATCACCAGTCTGGCAAATCTCCTTTCCCCGATTAGGGAACAATCTTGCTGCCTCGTTATCTTGCTGTCGATACTGTCCCGTTCTATTTTCCTGTCCTGTCCTGTTCTGTTGTCCTGTCCTGTTTCGTCCTGTTGTCTTGTTCTGTCCTGTCCTGTCCTGTTCCGTCCCGTTCTGGTTTCCTTTTTAGCTATCACCTGTCACCCTTGCCCCTTATCCATGTAGTTATCACATTCCTATATCACCGCGTACTCCATCTGTAGCCTGTAGCGTATTATATTAGTAGTTCTTATTCTCTGAATCGTATTATTTTATTTTCCCTCTGTTTCATTTTATGATAAATCCCAAGCTAAAAAGATAATGCTATTCTACTCTGTCATATATGCAACGGATTTTCATAGGCCACATGTCTTCATGAAGTATTTTACTTGCTATTGTTTTCTAAAGCAGTTAAGGACACACTAGTGTCGAATGAGAGAATAAGGGTATCTATACATCTTTTATTACATTGGATACAAGTACATCGACACCCTCTCTAAATGCTACAGATGCTCGAAATCATCTCTTTACTCCACGTCGTCCCCCTCCAATCCAAATCCCCCTTGACATCCCACACATCCGCTTGCTCCTCTCCAAAGAATCGCTGATCATCGTACGGATCCACAGTCTCGTGCCTGCTCAGGCGCACAAACAGCTTCCGTTCTGCGCCGCCGCACTGCATGTCAGCGAGGCTCCTGCGAATGCCCGGATCGACGGGCTGGTCCCACTTGTGGTATGTGACTTCGACGATGAGCAGCGCGAGCTGCGGGTGTGCGAGGAGGTGCCCGACGACGTCGGTGCAGTCGAAGGCGAGGTGGTGTGTGAAGCACACGTGGGTGAGCCGGGGCGTGGCGAGCCTGGGGAGGACGTATGGCATGAGCTGCTCGAAGCGGCAGTGGAGATGGGTTATCCGGTCGAAAGGGGGGAGGTTGAGGTCCACACCGCGCAGACCTCTATGATGGTTTTTTTTTTTTTTAAGTGCCGTGAAAGTATTCGGCGTGTGGAGAGAAATACGCACCTGCGGATGGTGAGTTCGTACGGCGCGGGCCCGTCGACGGCCGTGATCCCCCGCGTGTAGTTGAGCGCGAGCCGCCGCACGCCGCTGCACATCCGCACGATGTCCTCGACCACCGCCTTCGCGCACTTGACCGCGGTGAAATCGCCCGTCGTGTCGTCGCACACCGCCAGGTTTCGGACGCTGCGCGCGAGCAGCCTGTCTGCGCCGCCCCCCCCGCGCTCCCCCGCAAACGCGGCCTCCTCGCCGGAGAACACCTCCCGGAAGGCGATCATGCGGCGCAGGGTGAATATCTCGACGGTGGCGTACACGATGGGGTGGACCCACCGCCGGACGGGGCGCGAGACGAGGAGGAGGGCGCGGCCTGTCGGGCGGTGGTGGTGGGCGGCGAGCTCGAAGATGGTGCGGACGAGTTCGGTCGGGAGCGGGGTGAATGGGACGGGTTTTCTTTTTTGGGGGGGCATTAGGGCGGCAAGGTGGAGGAGGCGGGATGCGAGGAGACATTGGAGGACGGTGGGGGATTGGGTGTTGAAGAGGATGAGGATGAAGTATTGGACTAGGATGGGCGCCGGGCTCGCTAGTAGTTGAGGCATTCTGGGGTAGAACGCTGAAGGTTACAATCAAGGTGGAGCACGGTACGCTACTGTGGCCTATATCATTCGAGGATGAGTCAGATTGCTGCGGGAGTGTGGCGACACGTCGCGGTCTCAAGTTCCGCTGAAGTGCACTGCTTTGGGTATACTGTATTGCACTCTTCAGCCTGTACTGCGTGATATAATATGCACCAAATATACACTTGCATTGTTGCCCAATGGGACTCGGGGACGCAGTCATGTACCAAACTGTGAGAAGCTCGATCAGGAACCATCACTGTTGTTGCAGATCATTGCGTCCTGGCCGAACTACCAAGCGACTAGTCTGGCCAATTAACTATCGACTCGGAGCACTCTCAGCAAAATATCTCGGCCATTCAGGCATAGCATATGAAGGGGCCCTTGTGAGCAAGGGGAAGGAATGGGAGCGGGCAAACTGCGCTAGGAGACACAGCTTGCTGAAAGTCAACTGGAAAAGGACGATACAGGCGAAGGATATTAGCATTGATGATGGGCAACAATTCCGACAATGTCGGTATATCGGGAGTCGTCGAATATCCAAAGTGGCGTATTTCTAAGCTGCTCTGTCTAGCCGGCACGCTATGAATTGATGCGATTTACCTCGGCCATTGCTTTCCACATCGCGAGCCTTGTCCTGCCTAATTCCACTTTGATATATCTTTTTCTGAGCTTCCAGGACAAACAAATGCTGCAGCTGACTTCGCTGACAAGAAAGCTTCTACATCTTTCTTCTCGACTCGACCTTCATGTGTCGTGGCTGGACCAATGACCCAATCCCACGATCACGACTGTGGTTCGCAATGAATTAACCCCAACGTCTAACTTGTACCCTCAGAAGTATCTTTCCAAAATTCGTCTATTGATTCCTTTGACATTCTACTAGTGTCCGGACCTAATGTATGTGAGTATAGAGCCTCCTAGAAGATACATAATAATTTTTCGACTTTCCTGATGAAGGGAGGCATTAGGTCCCAGGGGGGGGTATTGATAGGACGATTATCCATGGTTACGTGATTTTCGGGTTCCATGATTTTCGGTTCCATGATTTTCGCTTGTACGATTCATCCTTCTTCGCTTGCTTCTCTTATTTCTTATTTTTGATAGCTGTCAGAACCCAGCCCAGCCTGTCAACGCTCCACATCCGCTCCTCCTCCGATTGAGCTGATCATCGCCCATCACCGGAAAACTGCATGTCGGGACCGCATGTCTGACGCCCATTATTCGGGCTCAAACAGCCTTCAGACACTGAAACTCAGTAAGCAGCAGTGCGACAACCTGGATGCCTGTGATATAAAGCTATATGAACCTTCCTTCATGTCAATAAAGGGGAGGGGGAGCTTACTGACGAGAGATAGAGTGTGCAAGCGGGGAGGGGATCTGTTCAATACAGGTTAGCCAAGTTCCGAGTTTCTACTCGATTGGTGGGGTAGCGCGATGATATTTTACTTATATGTAATATTGAGACATTAGTGTAGCGGAATTTTTGATTGACACATACCCAATATATACTAGTAAAAAAACAAATTGTAGGCACACTGCTCAGAATTGATCCGATAAAGTCAGATTTTGACTGTTCGAAATTGGAAAACCGACAGTAGGAGTAGAATGCTGGAAAAAGGCATGCCTCTCTCAACAATAAAGTGCAGTCAAATACTAAGGTACACATCATTCGAGTCGATTTCATCTGCAAATTGCAGATCACGCGTGCATTCCTCCAGCTCGGATCCTTTTATATTGCACTGCCTATCATGCGTTCTGGGTGCTCAGCCCATCCTCGCCAGGTCTCCACAAAAGCCGCCAGCTCAGCACCCTCAACCACTCTGTGATCCGCGCTCCAGCTGATCCCAACAACCAACCTCCTCTGGGAGATGCCCACTCCACTTTCCGGCACCACATCGACCCATTTCGCCCGCCCAATGGCGACTATAGCGACCCCCCCGCCGGGAACCAATACCGGGGCCGCATACTCCCCTTTCCCAATCGCCCCAACATTGCTCACGGTTATAGTGCCACCGCGCCGGGGCATGTCGGCGGGCCCCAGCGCGCATGGAATCTGCCGACCGAGATACTGCAGTCGTCTCAGACGGCCCATGATGTCGTATGCGTTTAGCGTATCCACCGCAGTCAAAGTCGGTGTGTATAGACCCGACGGCGTAGATAGCGCGACTGCGATGTCAGCATGTGGTCGGATGGTTAAAGACGGTTTCTGGTTCGGTGATGAATTGGGGGGTGATGATATGGATGACCTAAACAGCGGCCATTCAAGCATGGCATGTGAAAGGGTCTTTATGAGCAAGGGAAGGAATGTGAGCTTAGTATACTGCATGGTCGGGTCTGGAGGCGGAGCTACCAGGGCATCAGGGCAAACGGCGTTAGGAGATACAGCTTGGTCAGAGTCGACTGGCAAAGGACTATACGGGCGAGGGATACCAGCACTGATGATGGGCAACAATTCCGACAATCGCGTTATATCGAGAGTGGTCGAATATCCAAAGTGGGGTATTTCTAAGCTCTGCATAACTGTTAATCACGCTGTCTAGAGAATGAACTACACGTGCGATTTACCTTGGTCATGGCTTTCCACATCGCGAACCTTGTCCTGCCTAATTCCACTTCAATATCCTTTCCGGAGCGTTCGGGACGAACAGATTCTGCAGCTGACTTGGCGGACAAGAAAGCTTCTATATCTTTCTTCTCGACTCGACCTTCTTTGCCTGAACCAGGGGCAACGAGGGTGAGATCGACACCTTGCTGCTTCGCGTAATGGCGTACAGACGGCGCGGCCAATACATTAGCCAACGGACGACTGAGCCCTTTAGATGCAGAGCTGTGGGATGGATCAAGGGGGTGGGGATGTCCAGGCGTGGGATCTCGTTCAGAGACAAGCTGAGGTGAATCTGCAGGCGGCGAGGTGGACTGGATATCGGGTTGACGAGACGGTATTGGGGTGGCTGACTCGGACGCGCTGCTGACGTGCGCCTCGTCCGAGTCCACTTCAATAAGGCACAGCTCCTCGCCTACTTTGGCAACATCCCCCTCTTTCACAAGAATCTCGGTGACAGTCCCGTCAAACGGACTTGTGATTTCGACGGCGGCCTTATCACTTTGGACCTCACAGAGAGGATCGAATGATTGCACTACGCTATTGGGTTTGACGGACCTGCAATGAATGGATTCATTGGGAGAAAAAAACGGCCTGAAGGTGGTTATTCGCACCATTTGATAACCTCACATTCAGTGATTCCTTCGCCGATATCCGCTAGACGAAAACGTTTGACCACTTTCTGCTTAGAAAAGCGGATAGAGGTGGTGTGTAAACAGCATATTCTCGTGTAGACTGGCTTTGAGAATTTGAAGAGTAGGAGGTGCGAATGAGAAAGCATAAACAAAGTCTCGATTTATTTGTGATTTAAGTCGTGCTGTGAACTTGAAGGTCCGTGGCCTGTGACTTCAGCGGATCTTGCACGGCCAATGCGACACGGTGGCTGTTGACAGCCCACATTAGAGCACATGGGCCCGACTGACCGGCCTCAGCTTCCCACTAATGATGAACGCAGATCTCTCATCTACCATCGGCCCCCACACCTCACAAGTGACAGGTTATACATAGGATTAACGACTATAGAATATAAAAAAGGCTGATGCACCCTGGACATCTGACAAAATACATTTTTTCACTCGAAATGCAAATAGGCAAACGAAATAGGTGGAAAATTGAACTCGAATCGAATGGTACACCTGAAAAGATTCAATATGTCTGCACTTGTTAATTATAATGTGTCCTTTTTAGATCGACCTGATTCACCAATGTTCATCTGTTTATACCATCACAAAACAGGACGTTAATGAGAAGGCGAACTCGCTCAGAATTCACTGAAGATTTCTTTCAAATGGAATCTTATTCTGGAAAAATGCCCAACACAGCGGCTGTAGAACGCCTCTATGTGATGTTCCTGGTGCATTCTCCCCGTATGTTTGTGCTTCAACGGAGGCAGCATGCCTGAAAGCGCGTGTCCGGACATCGACTGTAATTGTGCCCATGGACCTTTACTTGAGATCAGGTTTCCCAGGGGAGTGTCGATGTGCTATGATTAGCATCAATGGGCTCCCAGTTTATCTATTTGCCAAGGCCTTTTCGCCACAGGCCCTAAACTCGATGCCAGTCTTTTCGACCCTTTCGGGTGACGGGGATAAACACCACCCCAATCTGGCCGTCAAAATGCCTGTGGCCCTGACATATAATTGATTTAGATCATTACACCTCTCCGCTCGTATAGAATCCTGTTAGGACGTGGGAGCTGTATTTGTTTTTCCGTGTTACTTACGTCGTTTTATAAGTACACCACTTGCTGAAGCATAGCCTCTTGATAACAATCTAGGCGACAACGTCAATGGAATGCCACTGTTACAGCCCGCTGAGTGAAGTAGAAGAGTACGCCACATTTATTGCATTTTCTTTGCCAAGTATTTATACTATTGTGTTACTAGCTCGATTGCAGCCGGACTGGGCATTATGGATACTGAATACACCACATCGAGGTAGTGTATAGTGAGTCGAAGGAAATTTTTGGAAATGTAGGAGTGTGACAAATTGGCAAGCATGGTTCTATGACTCGCCATTGTATCCCCTAACAAAATAATCTAGGAGATCGCTTGACGTCGCGACCTACCTCAGAACAATCAACTGCTCTACAACTCGCTATCACAGAAACCTCGATGGCTTCTGGTTACAGTATTGAGACTATAGTCATCAAAACAGTTTTGTAAACAGTTTTTTTTTAAAGGAAAACGTTCGGACGGCGGTTGCAAGATTCTGATCTCAGGGCCCGCAGCCACTAAATCCCTTGTTTATTGGCATAATCCCTGAGGAAAAAATCTTTCTAATCACCACACTTCACCATGTCTCGACCGCTCTATTGCTGGGTATTTTGCTCTCGTTGTTAAGAAACCCTCAGGACAGCGTTTATCCAGGATTGCGCGGAAGAGCTTCGTATAGACTTGGACGTGTTCCGTAATATGAAGGAAATGTTGGTTCTTCAACTATTCAGCCAAAACACTTGTGCAGACTCTATCATCTTACCACCTGCATGAATTCTTTGATCCCTGCGGCTTTCTCGCCCAGAGCCATGCGAAAGCTTACAGCGGTGGTCTTTAATTTGTAAATAACGAAATTCAGGCTCAATCCGACTGTCTACAAATACGCCATAATGGAAGCAATGACGGACTCCCTCGGGATCTGCCACTGAGTTGATCATGACTGATATCCGACTACTGAGTAGCTGCAGTCCAAATCCTCGAAGACGATCACACCTCTCGCGACGAATGCGATCTCGTCCGCGACACAGGAATATATTCAAAATGCAGGCACCACATTGCGTCATTGAGAGGAGATTAAGCAACAGTTTCGCCACGCTGTAGTGGCTGCGGTTGCTGTACTTCTTCCTGATATCACACGGTCAGGGCTGAATGCCAGCCGCATCACAAGGTTTGTATATGCAATCGCATGGACAACTCATCTCCTAGAACCCAGGCAACAGTGAATACAACAAAAGGCGCTGATGAAGAAGGACATTTCTGAGCCCCTGCCCTGGAATGGCTTCCCGGAATGGGGTCCACGTGGAGAAAAATTGCTTAATGGGGCGCTTACGGACTTCTGAGGGATCTGTATAAGAGATCTGAATTGAACATGAATTAATAATTTGAGATCCGACAGCTATCCACGATAAGGTGATTTTCTGGAATAAATGGTCTTGCGAGGCAAGCGATGGGGGAATAAATAAATAGTTACGTGTACTTTTGCCATTTCGATACCAACTGCCGACGGAACCGCTAAATAATGGAACCTAACTTTGGTCAGCCTTGAGTTAACCTTGAGGCAGAAAGTACTTCTAGTTACTTAATTATGTGGCGTGGTCGCCAAAATGACAAAATAAGGAGGGCAGGGGCAGTGAATCTATGATCCCCTTTGACGTGTATGGCTGACAACGCCTTTTCCATTTCTGTACATCTCTGAAGCAGTTTTATTAGTTATTAGTAGGGGTATGGAAAGTATTATTCCTACTATACTTTTTTGAACGACTGACGTGATTCTAATGACACAATTATACAAATAAAAAACCAAGTCTAAATAAGTATTTTGTCATATCATCGAGGCTGCGTGAACGTGAATGAAAACGACTTTGGAAAGCGCTCGACAGGAAAGCAAGAAAGCGAAGAGTACAGCAGAAAAATGTAGACCAAGAGGATGCGACGACAGCAATTAGCGTGGCTCTCTAGCGAGGATATGAAATAACACGACCTCCGGCCCGTAAGTTGCTCAACGAGGATCCAACGAACTCCGGGAAAGCTTCCGCAAAAGACGGGAGCGTTACTTTCGGAGGCTCGTGGACAATTTGAGGTCGGGTCAAAGGGCTGGTGAAGGGCAAGCTCCGCTGGAGAGGCTGGGAGCCCGACGCTGCGCCAACATCATGGCGGAAAGCGTCACCATAATAAGGATGGCCGGTGAGAGGGTCCGCACTCGACGTCGTTGAGTGAGACAACGAGGCGGTAGGGTTACTTTGGGGGGGATGAGATAAGGAGGAGGACGCGGGTGACGTTTCATCTAGTGAATTATTCAATGACAAGAAGAAAAAGGCTTACTGAAGAGTAAAATACACACCTTGCGGATGCGAATGCATCCTTAATGGGATGAGAGCAGGGGCATATTCGTCCGACACCGTTGGAGGATCATACGAGCCAGAGTGCCGCCTTTGAGACGGATAACAGGACGCCGGCCACACAGGACGTTGTGCGTCGCCTAATTGGCATCTCAGCGATGAGGGGAAATAATAGTCAGCTAAACACAACATACCGTCTGAGTACAAGCGCGGCTCGACAGGATGTGCCGTTGTGCGATAAAGGGAAGCGGAAGGCACTTGAAGAGGATCAGGTGACAATGGCGACATCGGCGATCCAGGAGACTCCTCGTAGTCTAATGGGGGGGGGGTTAGCAACGACAGGTATAGTATAGTAAGCATAGAATATCTTACCTTCCGAGCACAAACGCATACCGTGTGGGTCCAAAGTGGGAGTGGCCATACGCACCATTGTGTTGCGATCGTGAAGGGATGTAGAGTGCGGCTGAAATAGATAGGGCTGTGTCGGGAACATCGGGGATGGGGACGGAGTGGGAGTAGGAGAACTGCGACCTAGTTTGCAGGTCATTATAGAGAATGAAATTAATAAACAGCGTACAACGCACCCTGTGAACCGCTGTTGTGAGAATCGGCGTCGGGAGCGCATACAGCGGTGTGATTATGGAGGCTTTGATGCGAATAGGGGGATAGAGGGGACTCCAGAGGTGATGACGGCGAGGTGGGGGTGGCTTCGTCTAGTGGTCGAGTTCAGCAATGAGAACTACACATTAAATAGCACAGCGCAAACGGCACCTTGTAAAGACGAGCTCGTTGACGCTTCGGCTGGACTCTCCTGGGGAACGCATACAGCTGCGTGATTATGGGGGCTTTGACGCGAATAGGGGGATAGAGGGGACTCTAGAGGTGAGGACGGCGACGTGGGTGAGGCTTTGTCTAGTGGTCGAGTTCAGAGACGGGAACTATACATTAAGTAGCACAGCGTAAACGGTACCTTGTGAAGACGAGCTCGTCGACGCTTCGGCCGGACTCTCCTGATAGTGATGGTGAGTGCCACCAGACGACTCCGCACAGGACATGCATCCGGGCACCTCGCATCCACAAGCCCTACACGGGTCGACGCACTGAATCTTCCTCTTCACACAACGTTTGCAAGGCCGGCTGTGAAAAAGAACAAACTGTGAATATGCGAACGAAGCAAAAACGCAAAAACGCACTCAACGTCGCACTGGACCTTGTCCGCACGACAACTAGCGCAGGCCCGTTTCACCTTCAAGCTCTGGCCCTTCCCTTTGCGTTCATTGTCTATGCACTCCGTCCCTGAATACACGCAATTCTCACACGGCCGTGCCCTCTCGCACTTGATATTCAGCTGGCGACAGGACGCACAACGTGGTTTTGGTCCGGGTGCTAGGGGAAAAATACATCGAGTGTCGTGCGTTGCGCAGCGTGAGCAGGGCAATTCGCCATTGCAAACAATACCGTCGTTTTTGCACGACTCGCAGATTTTGTCAGGTGGTTGATACGGCTTTGGAGGAGGGTGAGAGGGGGAAGAGGGACGCGGGAGGATAGCGGATTGGCGGGGCGGGGCGATCGGGGCGACGACCTGCTTTGCCTTGACCTGACGGGGGGGGCGAGGGACACGACGAAGGAGCGGGAGACATGTTATGCCCTTTTGTGCGCAGGGGGAACAGGGCTGGTTGCCGTCGCAGCTGTGTACATGTGGGTGAGTATGGACGGAGTATGAAAGATCGGAGAGTTGCGGATAGAACTCACATTAGTTTCCTTTGACTACATCCTTCGCACCCATCTGTGCATATTTGGGCCCTTCCCTTATTTCTGCACGTGCTGCAGGGCCTTTCTTCATCACACCGTGTCCTTTCATGGCGACAGTGAGTGCAGGCCCGCGATACACGGTGATAAGGGAGGAGATTGGCGCATGCATCCATTGATGAAGTGTGAAGATAGCAACAAAGTTAGAGGGTGGGGGATTATAAACCTAGGGAGAGATAGAGAGAGGAGCAGGATAGAAGGCGATGAAAAGGAGAATATATATACCACTGCTTGCGAGATTCCAATCCATAAATGCCTTGCGCCGTGTTGTTTCGCTTTGCAAGCATGACCAGCGGGCCCCGATGAGAATCTTCTGGTTTCCAGCCGTAACTTCTTCAAAGCTGGACGCCTCTATCTGTATATCACCCCCATCTCGCTTCCATGCATGTACACTCAACACATGCTAGTCTCCTCATTTTGCCATTCTTTTTTTTCGTTGGTTCAGTTCTTTTCTCTTTGGGTCCCGAATTTGACGTCCTGCCATTTCAAGGCTCAGATGCATGCCTTTCGAAGGGTCTCATCGCCAGATCTCTGCGATTTTCTTCTGATAACCCTCTTTCGGGCCCGGTTCATATGTACGCCTTTTGAGTTTGTCCGTCGGTCTTCTTTTTTCTTTGTCTTGATGCACCACCGGTGTCCTCGGATGTTGCAGGGGATCACATTGCACCGGGGATCACATCGCTAACACATACCACGTACCCTAGCTCAATAGAAGAAGAACACTCTGAACAAATATTTTTCCGACGTAAAAGGGTGACATATTGAATCTTGAGGCCTGGTAGAGTTTGAGGGCTTGAGGATTTAAGGATGCGGTCAAATTTAACAGAACAATCAATTATGAACTTGAGGATTTTTGAGCTTAATCATGATCCTTGAAGTGACTTGAGGTCTTGCGTCTTCACTACTGATAGTTTGATGCAGAACTGCATTAAGAGATGGGAGATCATCGGGATTCAAAGAGAAATTGTAATATACTATGAATAATTGATAGGTGTCTCCGAGAGACGATACTGTTCTAGCTGCGGCAGGAGAACTGCCCGTAACGTGAGATATACGATCAGATATAGAGGGAGTGAAACCTGTTCACTGAAGAACATATGTTGACTCCTGAGTTTTAGAGGCACCTGGGGGACGTTAAAAATACTAAAAAATAGATGCCTCTCTCCAATGGGGAGGGAGAAAAATAACGGGACAAAGTGTGGAAAAGCTAAGACTATATATTTTAGATCTACTTACCTTTTAAAATATAAACGGATTATCCAGTGGTCTGGTGAAGCCAGAGAGAACTGGTAAGACGATCCAATGAGTCGACACAGACCAGATGGCGAAGACGCATAGGTGTAGGTGCGGGCAGTGAAAAAGTTATATGGTATTTTTGATGCGTTATCTCTTGTGTGCACAAGATGTAAAGAGCACAACATTGAAGGACGAGTTACAACTTCCACCGTTGTCTAAAAAAAGGTCATTGGTGCACGCATCTTCATAGGGTTCAAAAGGCTAGTACAACCATTGCCAGTCCCCGCTCAATTCCAGATATATCGAACCAGAATAAAATTCATTGGAATGCAAGCCATAGTCGAGCTGAGTTGCGCAGACACAAATTGAGGTATGACGAAACAATCAAACCAGAATCAAAGTCCATAAACAAGCTGAGTTGCGCAGACACACATTTGGATATAGACGAAAGCAACATAGATCAAGCTTCGCAATGCCCTATTCATAATGTCAATAACGGTGAGCAGTCTGTTCTCTAGTCTGTGCAGCTGCGGGAGCAAAATGGCAACGTGATCGAATCACAATCGGTACCGATCGCTCATGTAATCAAGAAGAGGCGATCGCCGGCAACCCGGCATCCGATAAAGATCTTTGTGCGGGACCAATATCACACAACGCCACGTCCTGTCGAGCCGCGCTCCTACTCAGAGGGTATGTTGTACTTAGCTGACTATTATTTTCTCACATCGCTGAAATACCAATTAGGCGATGCACAGCGTCCTGTGTCGCCAGCGTCCTGTTATCCGTCTCAAGGGCGGCACTCTGGCTCATATGAAACTCCAACGGTGTCGGACGAATCTGCACCTGCTCTCAGCCCATTAGGGATGCATTCGCATCCGCAAGGTACGTATTTCTCTTCAGTAAGTCATTTTCTTTTTGTCATTGAATAATTTACTAGATGAACTGTCACCCGCGTCCTCCTCCTTATCTCATCCCCCCCAAAGCAACCCTACCGCCTCGTCGTCTCACTCAACGACCTCGAGTGCGGACCCTCTCGCCCGCCATCCTTATTATGGTGACGCTTTCCACCATGATGTTGGCGCAGCGTCGGGCTCCCAGCCTCTCCAGCGGAGCTTGCCCTTCACCAGCCCTCTGACGCGACCTCTGGTTATCCACGAGCCTCCAAAAGTAACGCTCCCATCTTTTGTGGAGACTTTCCCGGAATTTGTTGGATCCTCGTTGAGCAACCTACGTGCCGGAGGTCGTATTATTTCATATCCTGGCTAGAGAGCCACGCTAATTGCTGTCGTCACGTCCGCTTGGTCTACATTTTCAACTGTGCTTTTCGCTTTCTTGCTTTCCTGTCGATCACTTTCCAAAGTCGTTTTCATTCACATTCACGCAGCCTGAATGATGTGACCATGCTTGGTTTTTCATCTGTATCATTAAAATTACGTCAGTCGTCCCAAAAGTATATTACGAATAATTCTTTCCATACCTTACTAATAAAACTGCTTCAGAAATGTACAGAAATAGAAAAGGCCATACACGGGGATCATGGATTAGAGTACGCGGCAAATCGTTTCCATTCTGCAATCACTGCCCCTGCCACGCAAGGTTAACTCGAGGCTGACCAAACACATGGACACCTCATCTCGCAGAACCCAGGCAACAGTGAATGCAGCAAAAGGCGCGGGGGAAGAGGGACGTTCCTGCGCCCCCGCCCTGGAATGGCCTCCCGGAACGGGGTGCACGTGGAGCAAAAAACTGCTTAATGGGGCGCTTACGCACTTCTGCGGATCTGCATAGATCTGAATTGAACAGGAATTAATAATTTGAGATCCGACAGCTATCCACGATAGGCTGGTTTTCTAGAATAAATGTTCTTATGAGGCAAGCGATGAGGGGATAAATAAATAAATAGTTACGTGTACTTTTGCCATTTCGATACCGACTGCCGACGGAAGCGATGAAGAATGGAACCTAACCCTAACTTTGGTCTGACCTTGAAGCAGGAAAAACTTGTAGTTAATTATGTGGCGTGGTCGCAAAAATGACAAATAAGGAGGACAGGGACAGTAATCGTAATGGAGGCAAATGGAAACGATCTGCCGCGGGTTAAAGATAATACTCCCGATTGCCTTATATGGCTGACAACGCCTTTTCCATTTCTGTACATCCCTGAAAGCTTTATCAGTTATTAGTTACTAGAGAGTATTATTCCTACTATACTGACGTAATTTTAATGATACACCAAGTCTAAATAAGTATTTTGTCACATCATCGAGGCTGCGTGAATGTGAATGAAAACGACTTTGGAAAGCGACCGACAGGAAAGCAAGAAAGCGAAGAACACAGCGAATGTAGACCAAGCGGACGCGACGACAGAAATTAACGTGGCTCTAGCCAGGATATGAAACAATACGACCTCCGGCCCGTAGGTTGCTCAACGAGGATCCAACGAACTCCGGGAAAGCCTCCGCAAAAGATGGGAGCGTTACTTTCGGAGGCTCGTGGATAACCTGAGGTCGCGTCAGAGGGCTGGTGAAGGGCAAGCTCCGTTGGAGAGGCTGGGAGCCCGACGCTGCGCCAACATCATGGTGGAAAGCATCACCATAATAAGGATGGCGGGCGAGAGGGTCCGCACTCGAGGTCGTTGAGTGAGACGACGAGGCGGTAGGGTTGCTTTGGGGGGGATGAGATAAGGAGGAGGACGCGGGTGACAGTTCATCTAGTAAATTATTCAATGACGAAAAGAAAAAGGCTCTCTGAAGAGTAAGATACATACCTTGCGGGTGCGAATCCATCCCTAATGGGCTGAGAGCGGGCGCAGATTCGTCCGACACCGTTGGAGTTTCATACGAGCCAGAGTGCCGCCTTTGAGACGGATAACAGGACGCCGGCGATACAGGACGCTGTGCGTCGCCTAATTGGCATCTCAGCGATGAGAGAAAATAGTAGTCAGCTAAACACAACATACCGTCTGAGTACAAGCGCGGCTCGACAGGATGTGCCGTTGTGCGATAAAGGGAAGCGGAAGGCACTTGAAGAGGATCAGGTGACAATGGCGACATCGACGATCCAGGAGACTCCTCGTAGTCTAATGGGGGGGTTAGCAACGACAGGTATAGTATAGTAAGCATAGAATATCTTACCTTCCGAGCACAAACGCATACCGTGTGGGTCCAAAGTGGGAGTGGCCATACGCACCATTGTGTTGCGATCGTGAAGGGATGTAGAGTGCGGCTGAAATAGATAGGGCTGTGTCGGGAACATCGGGGATGGGGATGGTGTGGGAGTAGGAGGATTGTGTCCTAGTTTGGAGGTCATTATAGAGAATGAAACTAATAAACAGCGTACAACGCACCCTGTGAACCGCTGTTGTGTAAATCGGCGTCGGGAACGCATACAGCTGCGTGATTATGGGGGCTTTGATGCGAATAGGGGGATAGAGGGGACTCCGGAGGTGAGGACGGCGACGTGGGTGAGGCTTTCTCTAGTGGTCGAGTTCAGAGATGGGAACTATACATTAAGTAGCACAGCGCAAACGGTACCTTGTAAAGACGAGCTCGTTGACGCTTCGGCCGGACTCTCCTGATAGTGATGGTGAGTGCCACCAGACGACTCCGCACAGGACATGCATCCGGGCACCTCGCATCCACAAGCCCTACACGGGTCGACGCACTGAATCTTCCTCTTCACACAACGTTTGCAAGGCCAGCTGTGAAAAAGAATAAAGGTGAATACATTGCGAACAAAGCAAACCGAACGCAACAACGCACTCAACGTCGCACTGGACCTTGTCCGCCCGGCAGCTAGCGCAGGCCCGTTTCACCTTCGAGCTCTGGCCCTTCCCTTTGCGTGGGTTGTCTATACACTTCGTCCCTGAATACACGCAATGCTCACACGGCCGTGCCCTCTCGCACTTGATGTTAAGCTGGCGACAGGACGCGCAGCGTCGTTTTTGTCCGGGTGCTAGGGGGTAAATACATCGAGTGTCGTGCGTTGCGCAGCGTGAGCAGGGCAATTCGCCATTGCAAACAATGCCGTCGTTTTTGCACGACTCGCAGATGTTGTCAGGTGGTTGATACGGCGTTGGAGGAGGGTGAGAGGGGGAAGAGGGACGCGGGAGGATAGCGGATTGGCGGGTCGGGGCGATCGGGGCGATCGGGGCGACGACCTGCTTTGCCTTGACCTGACGGGGGGGGCGAGGGACACGACGAAGGAGCGGGAGACATGTTATCCCATTTTTTGCGCAAGGGGAACAGGGTTGGTTGCCGTCGCAGCTGTGTACATGTGGGTGAGTATGGACGGAGTATGAAAGATCGGAGAGTTGCGGATAGAACTCACACTAGTTTCCTTTGTCTACATTCCTCGCACCCATCTGTGCATATCTGGGCCCTTCCCTTATTCCTGCATGTGCTGCAGGGCCTCTCTTCGTCGCACCGTGACCTTTCATGGCGACAGTGAGTGCAGGCCCGCGATACGCGGTGATAAGGGATGAGATCGGCGCATGCATCCATTGATGGAGTGTGATGAAAACGACAAAGTCAGAGAATGGGGGAATATAAACCTAGGAGAGAGAGAGAGAGGAGCAGGAGAGAGGGCGATGAAAAGGATAATGTATATACCACTGCTTGCGAGACTCCGATCCATAAATGCCTTGCGCCTTGTTTCTTCGCTTTGCAAGCATGACCAGCGGACCAGAATCTTCTGGTTTCCAGCCGTAGCTTCTTCAAACCTGGACGCCTCCATCTGTATATCCCCAATCTCGCTTCCATGCATGCACTCGCAACACATGCAATTCTCCCCATTTTGACACTCGTTTTCAGTTCAGTTCTCTTTGGTCCCAGATCTGACATTTGCCATTTCAAGGCTCACATGCGTTCCCTTTACAAAGGGTTTCATCGCCAGATCTCTTCTGATAACCCTCTTTCGGGCCCGTTCATACGCCTTTTGAGTTTGTCCGACGGTCTTTGCCTTGATGCACCGGTATCCTCGGCAGGGGCTCATGTTGCAGGGACTCCATTGCACCGAGGATCACATCGCTAACACGTACCCTAGCTCAATAGAAGAACACTCTGAACAAATATTTTCCGACGTTAAGGGTGACAGGTTGAATCTTGAGGCCTAATAGAGTTTGAGGGCTTGAGGATTTAAGATGTGGTCAAATTTAACGGAACAATCAATTATCAACTTGAGGAATTTTGAGCTCAATCATTATTCTTGAAGTGACTTGAGGTCTTGCGTCTTCATTACTGATAGGTTGATGCAGAACTGCATTAAGAGATGGGAGAGATTATCGTGATTCAAAGAGAAACTGTTATATACTATGAATAATTGATAGGTGTCTCAGAGAGACGATACTGTGCTAGGCTGCCGCAGGAGAACTGCACGTAACGTGAGATATGCGATCAGATATAGAGGGAATGAAACCTGTCTGAAGAGCATATATTGACTCCTGTGTTTTAGAGGCACCTGGGGGACGTTAAAAATACTAAAAAATAGATGCCTCTCTCCTTCAATAGGGAGGGAGAAAAATAACGGGACAAAGTGTGGGAAAGGTGAGACCATATATTTTCAGATCTACTTACCTTTAAAAACGGATTATCCAGTGGTGTGCTGAAGCCAGAGAGAAATGGTAAGAGGATCCGATGAGTCGACGCAAACCAGATGGCGAAGACGTATAAATCTGGGTGCGGGAAGTAAGAAAGTTACACAGATATTTTTGATGCGCTATCTCTTGTGTGCACAAGATATAAAGAGCACAAGGACGAGTTACAACTTCCACCCCGTTGTCTAAAGAAAGGTCATCGGTGCACGCATGCTCGGGTGGGCTAGTACAACCATTTCCAGTCCCCGCTCAATTCCAGATATATCGAACCAGAATAAAATTTATTGGAATCAAGGCCATAATCGAGCTGAGTTGCGCAGACACAAATTGAGATATGACGAGACAATCAAACCCAGAATCAAAGTCATAAACAAGCTGAGTTGCGCAGACACACATTTTGGATATAGACGAAAGCAGCATAGATCAAGGTTCGCAATGCCCTATTCATAATGTCAATAACGGTGAGCAGTCTGTTTTCTAGTCTGTGCAGCTGCGGGAGCAAAATGGCAACGTGATCGAATCACGATCGGTACCGATCGCTTATGTAATTAGGACGAGGCGATCCCCGGCAAACCGGCATCCGATAAATATCTTTGTGCGGGATCAATTTCAAATTAATATGTACTAGCCTCGTCTATCAATCACGAAGTACCACTCGACTGGTATATGTTTCAGGATCAGTAGAGCAGACTGGATGCAGAATTCCGAACCGATAAATCCCTCGCGTCACAGGAGTCAATTGCGCCACATGTCATGGCGTTATCCAAGGGGAACCAGATATATATACAAAATATGTCTCGGGGTGGTGTCTCTCGAGGCTCAGAATGACGTGTGAGTTGTGGCGCTTTGTGAGAGTTGGTATAGTGGGAAGCGTGTGGGAGGAGGAGGTGCCGACTTTTTCTCCGAGTCGGAATGGGTATGAATGAACATGAGCGTTGGGAAGTTGTTTGGAATGGCGCTAGGTAAGGGTACTGTTAACGGAACCGCGACCCCGACGACACCCACTAGCACGTCGAGTCCATTGACGCCGTTGCCGAGAGGAGTGTGAGGAGTGGATCGATTGCGAGTGGGATGTCGCCGCCACCGTTGCCGAGGAGGAGTGAGACACAGGAAAGGATGAGTTTTGGTTTAAGTTTGGGGGGGTGAGTTTGATTTTCCGTTCACAGGGCTGATAAGTCGTGTTTTAAAGCTTGTTATCCTCCAGAAAAAGACAAGTCCCTGTCAATTGCGTCTCCCATCCAGCGTGTTACCCTTTTATTTTTGGACACGAAAAGCTCGACGTCTGCTGTAAAACCTGACGTCGAGGCCAAGCCGGCTCCTCTGACTAAACCTACTCAAGGCCTTACTACTTCAGGAGCATTCCCATCGGGGGGCGTAGACCCCGCGTCCGTCCCATTACCGCCCTCACCTATCGATCACGAAATGGTTTTCGACCATGGCGAGCATGATCATGATCACGATCACGATCACGAAGATGAACATATCAAGGCAGTACCATTTGAATCTCCATCATATCCACCTTTACCTCTCAGAAATACAATAAAACTTCATTTCAAGCAGTCCACCGATTTTTTGCTCAATTAATACCGGTTATTCCATGTTTCCTCCCCATTTCTACACCCCAGATCTTACGACGACCGCCGATCATGAGCAAAGCGGCAACAACGATCGTGCGCAGATCACGGAACACATGTCAGAACTAAGGTAATCCTTCTCCATACTCCAGTGCTCAAGGCCGTCTGAATAGGATCCACAGACAAGTATATGTTTTAGATAACGACGAGTTTGAGTATTCTGCAGAGCCAGCAGCTCCAATACCAAATACTTGAGGGACAATCTAGCAACAAGACACCACGATGCCGGTCCCACTCCCTGGCCCATCAGCTTGATTATCAAAGAGAAATTTTGTCTGTTCACAAAGCGATGATGCCACAGGATGACTCACCAAGGTAAGAGTCATTTGGGTCAGAGCAAAGACATGATTGACGTTGTTTTTTCTTCCAGATGGGATACAGGTCCGGCAATCACCCCATCTGCCCTGTTCACAGGATACTTTGGAGAGTGACTCTCTTCAACCGGATACCATGTCAGTGTGGGGCACTCCCTTACTGGCCAACTCAACCGGCAAGAAGAAATTTTCCCTATGCAGAAAACGATGACCCAACCGCATGACTCGCATGGCTAACACTCACTTCTCTTTGACCAAACGTCATTGCTTAATGAACTCCTTAGCGCTTCTTCAATGCACCCCTTCTCTGATCCTCAATCTACCAGTAATAAATTTGATGAGGTATTTGATGGACAACTTCAGTGCGAGATTGATTTTGAGTTGGGTCTATCAGGAATCCATCAAATGTCACGCATGGATTGGGGGTTGAATATGTAGATATTATTATTGAGATTATTTGACAATAGGTACTGACAGGTCCAACTGCATAGGCCGCCAGTGCATAACAACTCACCATCCTGTTCAACCATCCATGTTCACAGTTATGATATGGAGTGGTATAGCACTCCGGTATCACAGTCCGTGGTGATTGATGTGGATGCCAAACTAAATGCTAATGGGCAGGACACTTCCACCACAATGATGAGCCACAGAAACCATGCCATCTCTCTCTTAGGATCTGGGCCCACACCAAGGGTGGTAACATCATTAGCATCCAGGCAATCAGCATTTTTAAAGCAGTCCCATTTCAGCAAATGGAACTTTGATATGCAAGGACCCGCGACTCTGGCGAAAAAAAAAAGGCTAAATGCAATTACCCTGGATGCACCAAAGAATACAATGAAATTCGGCACCGACAAGCTCACCTCTTCAACCATTTTTCAAAAGAGGCTAAGCTGTTTCTCAAGGGTCAAATTTTACCTGGCCAAATGGTCAATTCGGAGAAGCAGCTAAAACATTTCTTGGAGTACACACTGTTTTGTCCAGGACAGGATTGTCCAAAACCTGACAAAACCTGCATTGATCCGAGAGGTCTCCAAAGGCACCTGATCAACATGCATAGAATGACTATGGCAGAGGCTGAAGCATTGATAAGGCTGTTATACCTTGTCAATCACACATGCTTATGGGGATCAGCCTATTGGACAGCAGCCATAGCCTGCATGCAAGAACCATGTCCAGATTTGCCAGAGGGACCATCCTATGTGTGAGAATGAGTGCCAGATACTAGATACAAGAATATGAACTCAGTATTTGCACACAGTATGCCAAATAGCTAAATTGATTACCTAGATACAAGAATACAAACTAGGTAATGAAAGTAAGGAACAGATAAAGGTAATGATAACTATCTCACCTCAGTATTTGCACACAGTATGCCAAATAGCTGAGGTGATGCTAACTAGGATGAGTAAGAGTGCCGCACGATCCCTGGCATGCCGGGAGAAGTTTGGCACTCAACATCCAGCTGAGCGTATGAAGGATTCTCACATCTTTTGTTTTCTGTGACGACTCTGTCGCTCTAGTCTTTAAAATTTTACGCTCAATTGATGCATTATCATTTTTTTTTAAACATTTCTTATTATTTTACCCACCCACCCTCGCCCTTTAAGCTGAGGACAGTAGTGTTAAATCGGTTATCATTCCTCGAATTATTATATTGTATAATAGTAATGAATTAATAATGTGAGAGTTGTAACGCATGAGGAGACCCGCCCTCCCGAGCGGTGAGTCTTCCCACGCATACACAGAGAGCTAACGCTCTCCCCCTACCCAACCATACAGTATACATTACGTAGTAGACGAAGCTGGATTTGCCAGTGGGGAGTTGAAACACCTTGAGGCAGAATGTTCCATCGATCGTGGCATGACATGAGAGACAACGGTCACAATTTGCTACCTAGCTTCTGCTCTATTTTGGATTTGGGAGTACTCTACTTTTTCAAAATTCTCTACACTATGCTGTCTCATAGGCATGAATATATCAATTATGACACCATTTGAGCCCACTTTCCAGGCTGCAAACATTACTCATCATGTCAGATTAACTGCCAACAAGACCTAGTACCATCATCACCCCATTTATGTATACTTGGGCACAGTTGTCCGATGTGTGATCGAAATGATAGGATAGCTATTTCGGAGCCCAAAGTCTCCAACAGTGGCCATAATACATGTTTCCTTTTCTAAACATCGCACCAGATTGCCACTTAGTAGTACAGCTTGTAACCCCGTCATCAATTGGGATCACTGTGTTAGAATATGAGTATATACAATTAGTTATGACCTCATATCTTGTGTTGCAACTGTATAGATTCAACTGGTTAACATCATGTGATAGTTATTATTAGATAGTTCCTGAGCAGATAGTCTTATAGATCAGTGCACAGACCATCTAGTACAGTATATAGTTAGTCCAGTTGAGGGGTAGAAACCTCAACTGGAAGCCCAGCTATATCACCGGTTTATATTCTACACTGCTCTATCTAAGTTACTTAGTACCTAGATAGAGAGTCTCAAACTGTGATTCCCTGGCTTGCAGTTTATCCTAATACACTGGTGGTCACACGAGTTGACAGGACCACAGTGTATTGTCCAGAACAAGAACAGGATACAGGCAGATGCAGCGTACAGTAAGGAAAGAGAAGGAAAACTACCTAGGCTATATATGCTGTGATCATGTGCTAGAACAAAAGGAGTGGCACAAAAGGAGAATGGGTAAGACTGAGGTACACGGCTCCACCTATTAGGTACCAATACAGTGGGAGCAATTTAGCCCCCATCCGATGCAAATAACATTCAATACTCAGTCATTTGCATTTCTTTCCGTACATACATATACAAGTGTTTCTGCTAAGCAGCAGATCCCCACCAAACAGCAATCGTTTCGCACTCAGACATCTCACAAACTCTATCGGAGCCCTTGATGAAAGGTGTTAGCACAATGTAATATCCTAATAGAGGTAGGCAACTTACCTTGTCGGATGACCTGTCATGCCAGTGGGCATGTATGAACCAGTGCGGAAAGTCTTGCAACAGTTATAGTCAAGCATCATCATTATGAGCCCCATCAGCCTTATTTACCTGTGTGGTTCCTTACAGAGAGAGAGGAGCTCAGCTGAGGCCAATGTTGGAATGGATGATTCGAACCCCAATGTCAATGTGAGCCCCCCGAATTGACGGCTCTTCCCTGTCTTCTGCGTCCAGGCTTTCGACAAGTTCTTATAATACGACGTTCACTGCCCAAGTTTCTCAAACAGTAGTAAAGGACATGCCATTAGGAACAACGCGGCAGTGTGGCTGCCACCGAATGACTCCTATCTATAACAGACGAAATCAATAAAAGTTCTTGAATATACGTAAAACTGAATATACAATCACATTACAGAAACCAGCAGTCCTTGACCTTAGAGAAACACTCAAAAAACCCTTAGGAATATTTCAGAGTGATATCAGGGTGGCTGTAGATAAGATTTAGTATACCTTCAGGGACAGGAAGTCTAAACTGACCCTATAAGGAGCGACCATGGTATGTTTATTGTACGTGGTTGTAGCATAGTGCAATTCATCTGTGATCCGTGAGTATCGTCGATGGCACTACGAAAATAATGATAGGATTAACAGATCCAGGGTGTGATCGTGGTTCCCGGGGCGCGGCGAGAGAATTTCAGGAAATGCAACAATACTAAAAGCTTATAGTTAATAAGCATTCAGCAAGTATACAAACATTTCATGGGTAATGTTTCTGGAAATCTTGAATAAACATTAATCGCAGTTGGCGTATCAGTAAATCAACACGCACCATTAATATGGAGATCAAGCTACAAGTAATCCATTGCATTTTTTTCTTTTCTTTGCGAGGATATATATAGTTCCTAATTCGAATACCTTTCGCACTTCTTATGTGCTTCAAATTCGAATAGTCAACGACCGTGTGAACTTTGAAAACAGAATCCCCACGGTAGGTAAATCATGTGCCAGGGAGCAACCACCAAGTTTTCTGAAAAAGTATACTTGAATACTTGATCGCATGAGTGGACGCTGCAAAAAGGCGGGCTTCTTCAACGGAACCAATCCGAGAATGAAGGTGTACTAAATGTAAACAAATTCATCGATCAATCGCTTCCCGGGAGCTCGGAGACACTACAACGAAAAACAAACTCCGACATCTAATCCAAATTCCATTCCACGCAAAATTCAAGAGCTAGATACAAAATACATGCCGACCTAGAGCACAAATCCAGATATTGAAAAAAAGCAGATGGGGAGGACATGAGAATTAAATCTCTCTTAAGGGTTAAGAAAAGAAAGGAGGAGCCCAGCTCGTGCGCATCTTGGCATATATAATTTACACCAAATAAATCACCGTCATCCAACGTAACATTCCACTCACTCACCACTCACTCAGCGCACATACACGCACACGCACACACCGCACACACACCTCACCGCACACCCCCAATTCTAGCCCAGAACATATCCTCCCGCAGCTTCACAAGCGTCTTCCACGTCCGCTCCTCCCACGTCCTCTCGCTGATGCACGTCCCGTTGTCTACAGGCTTAGAATCTGGGCTCACACCGTTTTCCACAGCATTGTTGTGCCCATTGTTGCCAAGACTGTGTTTTTCGCTAGGGCTGGAGGCTTTTTCGGGTGTCGCAGGTGCGTGTGATGGTGTGGGGGAGGGATGATGAGGTTGGGATGTCGGAGGGGCAGACCGACGGGGTAGGGAAACAGGTTTTCAGGGTGAGGATATGACTACGGGCTCGCTAGATTCAGTGGGACCTGCCGTTTCGCTGGAGGACGGTTTGGGCTTGGCTTCTTTAATAATACTATCGTCTTTGACATGATCCACAACCCCCGGTTTTATTTCTGCCTCAGTGGCCGGTTGAACTTCCCCCTTCGGCCTCTCTGACGCGCGTGACTGCTCCCCAGACACACGCGAAGCCTTTCCATCAGATGCTTTCTCCCCAGTTTCAGCAGCTTTCGGACTGCCGGGAAGTACAGGTACAGCCCTCTTCGCCGCTCTCCTCGGAACTGGTGGTGGTGGTGATAATGGTGCAGGGGATGATTACGGCTGAGATTTTGACCTTCTTCGGAGGCCGCGGCGGTGGCAGTGGCAATGGGAATGACCGAGGCAGTCGGATAGACGACGGCAGTGGATGGTTCGGCGTTAGTAGTAGTGGTGGACGTACTCTCACGGACAGGCGTCGCGGGGGATATCTCCGATGCTTCCAATTTGGTCTTCGTGTTTTCACAGGTGCCATTATCTTGCACGGGTGGTTCTGTGTTTTTCCCTTGATATGTTCATCTTCGTGATCGTGATCGTGATCATGCTCGTCATGGTCGAAAACCATTTCGTGATCGATAGGCGAGGGCGGTAATGGGACGGACGCGGGGTCTACGCCCCCCGATGGGAATGCTTCTGAAGTAGTAAGGCCTTGAGTAGGTTTAGTCAGAGGAGCCGGCTTGGCCTCGACGTCAGGTTTTACAGCAAACGTCGAGCTTTTCGTGTCCAAAAATAAAGGGGTAACCGCTGGATGGGAGACGCTATTGACCGGGACTTTGTCTTTTTCTGGAGGATAATAAGCTTTTAAAACACGACTTATTAGCCCTGTGAACGGAAAATCAAACTCACCCCCCAAACTTAAACCAAAACTCATCCTTTCCTGTGTCTCACTCCTCCTCGGCAACGGTGGCGGCGACATCCCACTCGCAATCGATCCACTCCTCACACTCCTCTCGGCAACGGCGTCAATGGACTCGACGTGCTAGTGGGTGTCGTCGGGGTCGCGGTTCCGTTAACAGTACCCTTACCTAGCGCCATTCCAAACAACTTCCCAACGCTCATGTTCATACCCATTCCGACTCGGAGAAAAAGTCAGCACCTCCTCTTCCCACACGCTTCCCACTATACCAACTCTCACAAAGCGCCACAACTCACACGTCATTCTGAGCCTCGAGAGACACCACCCCGAGTTGCAGAGGGTATAGTAGGTCGAGCTCGCAGTGTTTGAATTTGTGAACGGCGAGGAACGCTAGGTATGTGACGCTTATACAGTGTATAACATGACCATATCTTGTATATGTATCTGGTTCCCCTTGGATAACGCCATGACATGTGGCGCAATTGACTCCTGTGACGCGAGGGATTTATCGGTTCGGAATTCTGCATCCAGTCTGCTCTACTGATCCTGAAACATATACCAGTCGAGTGGTACTTCGTGATTGATAGAGGAGGCTAGTACATATTAATTGAAATTGATCCCGCACAAAGATATTTATCGGATGCCGGTTTGCCGGGGATCGCCTCTTCCTAATTACATAAGCGATCGGTACCGATAGTGATTCGATCACGTTGCCATTTTGCTCCCGCAGCTGCACAGACTAGAATACAGACTGCTCACCGTTATTGACATTATGAATAGGGCATTGCGAACCTTGATCTATGCTGCTTTCGTCTATATCCAAAATGTGTGTCTGCGCAACTCAGCTTGTTTATGACTTTGATTCTGGGTTTGATTGTCTCGTCATATCCCAATTTGTGTCTGCGCAACTCAGCTCGATTATGGCCTTGATTCCAATAAATTTTATTCTGGTTCGATATATCTGGAATTGAGCGGGGACTGGAAATGGTTGTAGTAGCCCACCCGAGCATGCGTGCACCGATGACCTTTCTTTAGACAACGGGGTGGAAGTTGTAACTCGTCCTTCAATGTTGTGCTCTTTATATCTTGTGCACACAAGAGATAACGCATCAAAAATATCTGTGTAACTTTATTACTGCCCGCACCCAGATTTATACGTCTTCGCCATCTGGTCTCCGTCGACTCATCGGATCCTCTTACCATTTCTCTCTGGCTTCAGCACACCACTGGATAATCCGTGTTTAAAGGTAAGTAAATCTGAAAATATATGGTCTCACCTTTCCCACACTTTGTCCCGTTATTTTTCTCTCTCCCTATTGAAGGAGAGAGGCATCTATTTCTTAGTATTTTTAACGTCCCCCAGGTGCCTCTAAAACACAGGAGTCAATATATGCTCTTCCGACAGGTTTCATTCCCTCTATATCTGATCGCATATCTCACGTTACGTGCAGTTCTCCTGCGGCAGCCTAGCACAATATCGTCTCTCTGAGACACCTATCAATTATTCATAGTATATAACAGTTTCTCTTTGAATCACGATAATCTCTCCCATCTCTTAATGCAGTTCTGCATCAACCTATAATGAAGACGCAAGACCTCAAGTCACTTCAAGAATAATGATTGAGCTCAAAATTCCTCAAGTAGATAATTGATTGTTCCGTTAAATTTGACCACATCTTAAATCCTCAAGCCCTCAAACTCTATTAGGCCTCAAGATTCAACCTGTCACCCTTAACGTCGGAAAATATTTGTTCAGAGTGTTCTTCTTCTATTGAGCTAGGGTACGTGTTAGCGATGTGATCCCCGGTGCAATGGAGTCCCCTGCAACATGAGCCCCTGCCGAGGATACCGGTGGTGCATCAAGGCAAAGACCGTCGGACAAACTCAAAAGGCGTATGAACCGGGCCCGAGAGAGGGTTATCAGAAGAGATCTGGCGATGAAACCCTTCGTAAAGGGAACGCATGTGAGCCTTGAAATGGCAGATGTCAAATCTGGGACCAAAGAGAACTGAACTGAAAAAGAATGTCAAAATGGGGAGAATTGCATGTGTTGCGAGTGCATGCATGGAAGCGAGATGGGGGATATACAGATGGAGGCGTCCAGGTTTGAAGAAGCTACGGCTGGAAACCAGAAGATTCTGGTCCGCTGGTCATGCTTGCAAAGCGAAGAAACAAGGCGCAAGGCATTTATGGATCGGAGTCTCGCAAGCAGTGGTATATACAGTATCCTTTTCATCGCCCTCTCTCCTGCTCCTCTCTCTCTCTCTTTCTCCTAGGTTTATATTCCCCCATTCTCTGACTTTGTCGTTTTCATCACACTCCATCAATGGATGCATGCGCCGATCTCATCCCTTATCACCGCGTATCGCGGGCCTGCACTCACTGTCGCCATGAAAGGTCACGGTGCGACGAAGAGAGGCCCTGCAGCACATGCAGGAATAAGGGAAGGGCCCAGATATGCACAGATGGGTGCGAGGAATGTAGACAAAGGAAACTAGTGTGAGTTCTATCCGCAACTCTCCGATCTTTCATACTCCGTCCATACTCACCCACATGTACACAGCTGCGACGGCAACCAACCCTGTTCTCCTTGCGCAAAAAAAGGGATAACATGTCTCCCGCTCCTTCGTCGTGTCCCTCGCCCCCCCCGTCAGGTCAAGAGAAAGCACGTCGTCGCCCCGATCGCCCCGACCCGCCAATCCGCTATCCTCCCGCGTCCCTCTTCCCCCTCTCACCCTCCTCCAACGCCGTATCAACCACCTGACAACATCTGCGAGTCGTGCAAAAACGACGGCATTGTTTGCAATGGCGAATTGCCCTGCTCACGCTGCGCAACGCACGACACTCGATGTATTTACCCCCTAGCACCCGGACAAAAACGACGTTGCGCGTCCTGTCGCGAGCTGAACATCAAGTGCGAGAGGGCACGGCCGTGTGAGCATTGCGTGTATTCAGGGACGAAGTGTATAGACAACCCACGCAAAGGGAAGGGCCAGAAATCGAAGGTGAAAGTGGCCTGCGCTAGCTGCCGGGCGGGCAAGGTCCAGTGCGACGTTGAGTGCGTTTTTGCGTTCGGTTTGCTTCGTTAGCATATTCACACTTTATTATTTTTCGCAGCCGGCCTTGCAAACGTTGTGTGAAGAGGAAGATTCAGTGCGTCAACCCGTGTTGGGCTTGTGGATGCGAGGTGCCCGGATGCATGTCCTGTGTGGAGTCGTCTGGTGGCACTCACCATCATCATCAGTCGAGTCCAGCCGAAGCGTCAACGAGCTCGTCTTTACAAGGTGCCGTTTGCGCTGTGCTATTTAATGTGTAGTTCTCATTGCTGAACTCGACCACTAGACAAAGCCACCCCCACCTCGCCGTCATCACCTCTAGAGTCCCCTCTATCCCCCTATTCGCATCAAAGCCTCCATAATCACACCGCTGTATGCGCTCCCGACGCTGATTCTCACAACAGCGGTTCACAGGGTGCGTTGTACGCTGTTTATTAATTTCATTCTCTATAATGACCTGCAAACTAGGTCGCAGTTCTCCTACTCCCACTCCGTCTCCATCCCCGGTGTTCCCGACACATCCCTATCTATCTCAGCTGCGCTCTACATCCCTTCACGATCGCAACACAATGGTGCGTATGGCCACTCCCACTTTGGACCCACACGGTATGCGTTTGTGCTCGGAAGGTAAGATATTCTATGCTTACTATACTATACCTGTCGTTGCTAACCCCCCCATTAGACTACGAGGAGTCTCCTGGATCGCCGATGTCGCCATTGTCACCTGATCCTCTTCAAGTGCCTTCCGCTTCCCTTTATCGCACAACGGCACATCCTGTCGAGCCGCGCTTGTACTCAGACGGTATGTTGTGTTTAGCTGACTACTATTTTCTCTCGTCGCTGAGATGCCAATTAGGCGACGCACAGCGTCCTGTATCGCCGGCGTCCTGTTATCCGTCTCAAAGGCGGCACTCTGGCTCGTATGAAACTCCAACGGTGTCGGACGAATCTGCGCCCGCTCTCAGCCCATTAGGGATGGATTCGCACCCGCAAGGTATGTATCTTACTCTTCAGAGAGCCTTTTTCTTTTCGTCATTAAATAATTTACTAGATGAAGTGTCATCCGCGTCCTCCTCCTTATCTCATCCCCCCCGAAGCAACCCTACCGCCTCGTCGTCTCACTCAACGACCTCGAGTGCGGACCCTCTCGCCCCCCATCCTTATTATGGTGACGCTTTCCACCATGATGTTGGCGCAGCGTCGGGCTCCCAGCCTCTCCAACGGAGCTTGCCCTTCACCAGCCCTCTGACGCGACCTCTGGTTATCCACGAGCCTCCAAAAGTAACGCTCCCGTCTTTTGCGGAAGCTTTCCCGGAGTTCGTTGGATCCTCGTTGAGCAACCTACGGGCCGGAGGTCGTATTATTTCATATCCTGGCTAGAGAGCCACGTTAATTGCTGTCGTCTTGGTCTACATTCGCTGTGTTCTTCGCTTTCTTGCTTTCTTGTGGATCGCTTTCCAAAGTCGTTTTCATTCACATGCACACAGCCTCGATGATGTGACAAAATACTTATTTAGACTTGGTGTATCATTAAAATTACGTCAGTCGTCCCAAAAAGTATAGTAGGAATAATACACTCTAGTAACTAATAATAATAACTGCTAAAACTTTCAGGGATGTACAGAAATGGAAAAGGCGTTGTCAGCCATATAAGTCAATCGGGAGTATTATCTTTAACCTGCGGCAGATCGTTTCCATTTTGCCTCCATTACGATTACTGTCCCTGTCCTCCTTATTTGTCATTTTTGCGACCACGCCACATAATTAAGTAACTAGAAGTTTTTCCTGCCTCAAGGTCAGACCAAAGTTAGGTTCCATTCTTCATCGCTTCCGTCGGCAGTCAGTATCGAAATGGCAAAAGTACACGTAACTATTTATTTATTTATCCCCCTCATCGCTTGCCTCATAAGACCATTTATTCCAGAAAACCAGCCTATCGTGGATAGCTGTCGGATCTCAAATTATTAATTCATGTTCAATTCAGATCTCTACGCAGATCCCCCAGAAGTGCGTAAGCGCCCCATTAAGCAGTTTTTTGCTCCACGTGCACCCCGTTCCGGGGGGCCATTCCAGGGCGGGGGCGCAGGAACGTCCCTCTTCCCCCGCGCCTTTTGCTGCATTCACTGGTTGCCTGGGTTCTGCGAGATGAGGTGTTCATGTGAACAGATTCTGGCAGGCGGTGGGAGGCAGGTGTGAGAATGGGTGACGGAGCGTTACGCTAATTTTGTCTTGGTTGCGGCGGGCATTGTATGTCTCGAAACCGCTGGTGATTCCGGCGCGGAGATGGCTCTGGGAAGGCCCCTGCAATGGCATCAACTGTGTAACCGTTCAACGATACTCAGTAGTCTGACACGACAGAGGTGAACTATGCATTGTTTATAGATATAAATGAAAGATCTGTATCACAGGACCGGCCTAAAATGTCCGTGTGGTGAACCTCGACTTTTAACTGTTAGCATACATGATATGGACGATCGACACCTTGTGTCAATAAACTAGTACTTCCTCTCAACACTCACTACTTGCAACGCTGAGTATCCAACCTGTGGATAATTACATGCCTTGGTAGCGCGAACCACTCTAAATTGATCATGTGGTGGTGCCCCGAGCCAACGGCGCTAAGCGCCGTACTTCAAGCACCCACTCAGGATTTACAAGATTAGAGTAATTTGTCATGACCAGGATAATTTGGTGTGAAGTTTGTGTATAGAATGGTGTACAAGGGATCGATATACGTTATAACGTTAAATAGCAATTACTCATTATGGGTAAATAACCCTTGCGAGAAGAGATTACCTAGTCAAGCAGAAGCCATCGAAGAGTTCGTGTGTCAGTACCACTCTACACCTCAGAAGGTACAGCATCCTGTGTTACTTTTTTGCCGGCATTCAAGTTGATATCTCGGATTAAGAACGCGGAAAGCGTGGTTAGAACGGCAGCAGGGACACCCAAGATAAAGATGTAGCGAAAAGAGAGCTACGGCGCCCTGGTCGATCAAATGTCCGTTCGAAAGGGGGCATGTGGACTTACGACATAGGCGTGTATCACGCGGGCGCGCTGCTCCAGCGGCAGTTGGTAAATGGCCTCTACGGACCGCAGAACGAGGTCGAACGGTGCATCGGGAGCGAATTTCTTCAAATTCACGGAAAGCTGGCAAGGGGGTGAGATTTAATTGAAGACACAGGTCCGTGAGCGTGCACGCAGGCGACGGTACCTTGTTTGTGAATAGTGCACTGCCCATACCAATACCGACCATTCGGCCGATAAAACCGACGAAGGTTGCCAACGAGGTTGCATAGCGAGTGTCCAGCAGACTGTCTCGGTATTCCGCTGGTTGATCGACGATCTAAGTCGGGTAAAATAGGAACACTATTTGAATGCTCACCTTGGACGGCCAACGTGGGCAGCTGCAATATGGTTCCGACACTGACGCCCCAGAGAATCTGATACCCAACCAGCTTCGCTTTCGGTGTGCTTTCGTTAATTGTCCACTCCAAGCCCCTAGATGTCCGGAAGATCAGGGTAAACGGTAAAACCCGACGAGCTGGGGGGATACATACGCTCCTGCGCCACCAACGAGGGGCATAAGGACAAGCAAATGCCAATAACGACCAATTTTTCCTACGACCACTCCCGTGATGGCGGCGAAGCCTGACGTCACCAAGGAAAACGGAAGGAGGTCAACACCTGATTTTGTTGGACTGTCACCTGAGAATTGCGTGTCAGTCTGTGTTTCATGAAACCAGGGTTGGAGTGCCCTTTACCCTTGACAGCTTGGTACCAGGTCGTAATATACACGGAGCCTATCCTGCAAGTATCGTGTTTATTTTCGGCCATGCTTAAACAGTGCGAGAACTTACATGAGGCTCATCCAGATGAAAAAGTTCGCCAGACACACCCCGATTATGCTTCTATTTCTGAATAATCGCAGGGGGAGAATCGCCGCGGCGCCCCGGTAATTACACCACACGATGAACAAAGCCAAAAGGACACCCGAAGTAATAAAGAGCTTTTGGAGCATAGCATACATGAGGTGGTCGTGGTTGATTAAAAGATGAGGACACTCACAGCAATAATGGTTGCGCTGTTCCACGGATGTTTGTTGCCACCTTCCGCTAGAGGGTATAAAAATGTGATTGTTGCTCCAATGGTCAACAGGGCACCTGTACATTGTCAGCACTGAGCATATGCATATGGCAGTAATTCTTAGACTCACCGACATAGTCGACGCTGAGAATAAACCTCCAACCCTGACGATTCTCTGGTCTCGGGGGGGCTGGATAATTGGGGAGGAAGAGGAATATGACGAGCTATACCGATTGTAATGGTGAATACTGGCGGGAATTCGAAGTGTGATAGAAAAAATACATACAGCTGCAAATCCGCCAACTTTAGAAAACAGGCCCGTGGTCAGCAGGGATATTAGCGTAGTTCATTGCCTCCAAAACCTACTTGGTAAATTCTAGCAGTGTGTTAGTTAATGAACATGATCACAAGTACAAATATCAGCACTGGGACTCACAACATAAAAACACCACCTCCACGTCACATGTTGTGTGAACGCTCCGCCTATGAGCGGTCCTGTGAAAAATGTATAAGAGACGACAGACACGCCACGACAGTCACTAAGCCACACCAATGACGGAACTGAGCCCAAAGGTGGCCCCAGCCATGCCCATAAGCTTTGCACGTTTCTCAAGGGGAGCAATCTGTAATTATATGACTTGAGCAACAGAAAACGGCCGGGGTGGTTGTGCCAACCTGTGCTATTGCCGAGAACATGCAGACAAATAGACCTGCCGCACCGACCCCAGCAACGCCTCGACCGAATAGCAGGAAATTCATCTAGAAATACGGTTTTCAACGCGGGTCCTTTTGTAAAATTGACGCGAAGACGTTACACTAGTCGCAACTCCGCACAAGAGACTTCCGAGCTCGAAGAGAAAGATGGCAGCGACGATGACATACTTGATCGGCGCCAGGTTGAGCAATTGACCATAAACCTAGAAGAAATCATGGTGAAATGAGTGGTTGAAAAATAGCGATGCAATGGTAGCATACAATCATGAAGCTGGCCATCGTGAGGAAATAGGCGTTTGGAATCCAGGAGATCTGTCATGTTGAGGTCAGATTTTCACACCAAAGGGCAAGCCTTGTGCCATACCTCGGACAAGGCATTAAATTGGCTGACGATGCGAGGGATTGCAGTGGCTAAAGAATGATGTGAGCAAGAGGTGATCGGAAAGAGTAACTATATAGACGCGCACTGAGAATGAGTTGGTCGAGTGCTGGTAGGAACAAACATAAAATAAGGCCGGTCATAACAACAAAAAGAGCCCATCCCTCTAGATGGTCTTTGGTCATGTCATCGACAGGGTCGTTGGTCGTCTCTTTCGACGTGGTGCCAGCGCATGAGTTGGTGTCGTGTTCGTTACTTTTTGCCTGGGTCTCAGAGAGCGTGTCCATTGTGAGATGCGAGCGAGAAAAACCGACCACGGCGATGAATGTGGATCTCACTGCACTTTTTGAAGCATTTTTGATCGTGGGACAGTGCGCTCAGGGGGGCGGAATATTATTATTCGTACACCGTGTTTCTCGGTTATGTGTCATCTATATTTGTCATCTGCGTGATGCACGGTCTGCCGACTCGACTCACAAGCCTACGCTTGCCTCGACAGCCCGTGTCTTAGCTATTCCAGATATGCACATACGCGTTGTCATTCGGCAGAGGTCAATATCTCGAGCCCCTATTGGCGGCTCGAAATGCGTGGTCCAGGATACTATAAGGAGGCTCGGCGGAGACCGGGAGAAGTCCTTCTCAATTCTGTTGCATTACGGTTATGTATGCATTTATCCTTGGAGCCCCCGTTAGCACGTGCTGCTCCATTTTGGCTCCCTGCCGGGCTCAAAAGTCATACTCGTTTCGACTTTTGTCGCACTTACGCACAGTGGTCGGCTTGAAACTGCACAAACCTGTCAATGAAACTGCGCAGGTCTGCTGATAGAACTGCGCATTCGCAGCTTTTGCTAACTATATTTTTACACTTGAAACACGTCAAATTCACAATACGGTATTTCCTTTTTGTTTTAAATATTTAATACTACATACCTACACAGATGTCACCAGACGGGCAAAAAATTTGTATCGAGTGTTCACATTGGAGGCTGGAGCATAGTCCTTCCGGGGCCATGTGCTGCTCACTTTTTTTTTCGCGGCCAATTTGGCCGCTGCCTAGCGGTGACTAGGTCTTTTGCACCGTATGAGATGCGCAGTTGAGACCTGCGTTCGAAAACCTACCTGGTTTCGCCACAAGGGGAACATGAATATGATATTTCCAAAAATACTTTCCTGCATATATGTCGCTGCTTTATCAGATAGCAAAAAAATTCGGATTATAATGAGTCTCAAAGCATATTTACATGATCAAAGAAATAAACTTCTGGATCTGGTGTGAAGCCTCAGACAGACATCCATTGGTGGTTTATAAAATAGTTTGAAAGCTATCTGAGCTATAATAGGTTGTTAAAACTCAGGTATGTGTTTGCAATATAAGAAATGCATACATTGGAAGGCATCAGTTGATGCAATATAATTTTGATGCATAAAAGGGTGCTATCGATGGTGAAGAGGATGGTGCTATTGATACACGTTAAAGTGATGATGGTGGGTAGTTTGGATCAAAAATAGCCTGACCCATGTCTATACCGCGATGTATCCATGTGTCTATCATTTGTTTAACGATAACGATGTGAATTCGATATCGCGCACATGACCAGGTGGGCACGATGCAATGGGGCTAGTGTATCTAGGGTCTCACAATTTGAAAATGTCGGGTGGTCCCTACTGCGTCGGGCAACACAACGGGTTGTGAGTTCTTAATAAAAGGAGATCTAACCCAATCAATGGAGATGTATCAGAGAAGCATCAGGATACCAGATCAGAGCTCCCAGTGCAGTCAATTAGATGCGTCGAGAAAGTAATGGGACTTAGTGCTTATTCAACACGCGACCCCAAAAATGATTATTTGGCGCGTCCCGAGTCTATGGCGCTAAGCGTCGCTCCAAGTACGCTCTAAATAAAACTCCCGTAGTTTCCGGACTGCCGCGACGCGCGGCCTAGTGATTCGGACTCCAGCCGTCTGATAACACACGTCTGCTACACCGACGAGGCTGGGTACGAGCGAACTCCAAGGCGATCGATCGACGGTATTTTGTTGTGTCTGAGGAAAGCGAAAAAGTGTCAATGAAAATGGCCGACGCATCAGCATTAGTCCCCAATCTGCACCATGGCGCCAGCCGCGCCTTGCTGCCCCCCAAAGGCGAGATGCTGCTCATCACAGACCACCTGGCCGCCTCCGCCGAGTTTGTCCTGCACCGCGCACTCCACTTGGGCCTGCGCCCATGGACGCCTGCTGCGCGCCGCGCCGATGGCGCGGACGAACACCCCCGTAGGCAGCAGCCCCAAGGGCGGGGTGCCGCGGTGGTGCTTGTTTCTCTCGCGCGCGGGCTGGCGCACTGGCGCGCGATTGCGGCCAGGTCCGGCGTCAGCCTCGCGCGGCATCTGGAGGCGGGGTCGTTGGCGTTCGTGGATGGGCTCGCGATATCGGCGTACGCAGGGCAGGGCGGGGGCGGGGGCGGAGGCGAAGTTGGGGGCGAAGCTGGGTGCACGCGGTGTCCCCCGCTGTTCTCGCGCGACGGGGGCGACGCTGCGCCGACGCTGCGGGGCCTGTACGATGTGATACAGCGCGCCTTGCCCCCCGTCGGCGGCAGCAGCGCGGCCGAGACGGAGCCCCCGCGCCCCGCGCCGGTTGTGATCATCGACGACATCACGCTCCTCTCGTCCATCGGTGTCGCGGACGCGGCCGTTGCGCGGTTCATCCGTGCCCTGCGTGCCCTGTGCCGCCGCCGTGCTGCGGGACTGATTATCCGCGCGCACGCGGCCGCCGCTGCGCGCCAACATGCGGAGGCTATGCCGTTTGGGTCTGATGTCTTGCGGGCGTTGATTGAGTGCTCGCATAGGCATGTCGAGGTTCGGCCGCTGGCTAGCGGGCGAAGCGGCGCTATTAGCGGTGAGGTTGCTGTGCACCGTGGGGGGCTTGGTATCGGCAGTGGTGGGGATGATGATGATGGTGCGGGGGGTAAAATGGGCCGAGGGACAGCAGTTCATTATCGCTTGGATGGTTCTGGGGCTGTATTTTTCCAGAAGGGGATGAGCGCTGGTATCTTGTGAGGCTAGTGTCGTGTGTGAGTCCATTTCAGCCTTGGAAAACTTTATTCTGAGAGAATCCTATCTTTTCGCTAATATTTCAGCAGGTTTAGGGGACAGTATACATATTCAATACAAATGCCACATCGTTCCACATACGGCAGGCTATTGGGGACCATGGATCGGACAGAAGTACTGCCCTTTCGTATTGGGCTTCGGTGGATCCACACGCCACGACTCAAGAGCCACAGCAAGTGGTTCGTTTAATTGTGTATCCTGCCATCGGTTCCGATGTAGTTCTGAGATTGAAAGCGTACAAAGTGTTTCACCTGAACAATACTTGTATTCTAATGGCGCTTAAATATTCTATTTGCGCTAGGATTAATCTTACCTGACTGAATCAGCACAATTTATCTCTGCGTGTACACTCCCCCGCTCCCCCGCTCGAGGTTCTTGGGTATGGATCAAATTGGATCAAGGCTTAGGACTGTTATCACGTGATTCCAAGACGCGATCAATCACGTGGTTCTCTTTAATCAGGTGACGGTGATCACAACTTGCGCCCGATCCTTCCTTGATGTGGATTCACCTACTTAGAATGCAATTTGGCGTTGATTGGAACAGTCCCTTGACGATACTGACAGGATTGGCGAAAGTAGAATAGGACCAGATATCCTTCTGTCGTTTAGGGTGACATCGCGAGTGTAACGACTTCTGGTGACTTCTGGGTTTCCGATGAGGAGCCTTGGAGATATAGTGTCGGTTTTTTAACGACATTTTACATTTTATTAAAGCCGACTCTTCCATTTCGCACGCCCTGCCCGATCTATGCTCATAGTGTTGCCCTGATCCTTTAATGGACGCAGTCTTCTAGTCCGCTCACAACTGTGTGGAACTGTCAGTGCCCATCGATCGATGGTGGGTTGGGTGGATCTTATCAGCTCAGGATCTAAGTTGCGATCCCGGCCACGTCCAGTTCGAACTGCCCAATTGAGTTAGCCATGGATCGCTAGCTGCCCTACGCTTGATCCATGACGTGCTGGTGAGATGCTTTCTAGACGGTCCCGTCAGGTGAGCTGAACAGGGTTGTCAAGCAACATTCTCATGTGCCCACGGTCAAAAAAAGTGAGGGCTGCGGAGCGCACAAGTATGTACGCTCGTAGTGTCTCCGCTTATTACTATATGACGGCTAATTTTTATTCTATAGATTCACCGAACCTATCAGCAAAGAAGTCTTATTAACACTAAGAAATAAAATTGCGCACATGCACCTCGGAATGGAGCGAATATGGCTTCGATATAAATAAGCAGTCCGCGAGCTACTTGTCTACGCGACTGGTAGCCTAGATCCTGGTGGAGATTCCTGGTCAAAGGTAAGTTAGACACGGAAATTAAGTACTAGGATCTGGTAACCCAACTCGACGATTTATTTTTATGAGCGTACTGTGTGAATTATATAGAGCGATGGCTTGGGGACCCGTCGTTGCCCCGCTGGACATGAACCCATCTTACTTAATACATCAATATTAATGATTCGGTGTAAGCTTCTTCACACGGCTACGCAAATATTATACAAGTGGGCGTGTGCGCGTCAACGAATCAATCTGCACCCGTTCCCGAGCGCTCATTATAAGGTCTCAACTCACTCCTCCACCGACCGCGATACATACTTATACTCGTAGTGCCGCTTTCTTTTTCGTTGTTGCTCCCACCTCCCTTCATACCTGCTACGGCCGCGGCTACGACCACTTGTTGTTTCTCTTAGTTCTAGCTTGGCAACCAATAGCCCCCCCCCCCACCAAGCAGTTGTAAAGGCAGACTCAGTCGAAGAATGGTGCGTGCCTCATAAGCTCGTCATGCAGACTCTCATTCCCAGTTCTCCAGGCAGGATTACCCGCACTCTCGTTCCTCACGACGTTCCTTGAGCAAACATCCTTCACGCGCCAGGACTTCATCAACGCCTTGGTCGTGCAGAACATCTTCTACCTCGCAGTCATCGTGTGCATCTTCGTGCGACACAGCCAGGCGCAGGCAGAGGACGCATGTCTGCACCCGACGGGCCAGTCCGAAACGGAGCCGATCATGATTCTGGTCACCAAGGTCGTGACCACTGAGACGGAGGTGAGCTCTTCGTGCCGCCGCCGCGCCCCGTGGGCGCGCGCGTTCTGCGGAGTTGTAACTGAGATGTGCGTGCGCATGGCTGCAGGAGCTGCGACCGCCAATACTGGACCTGGACTCGGTGCCGGTCATGAAGGCGCTGTGCCATGTATAGAGAAAAGGGGACCGTTGGACGCGTCAGTGATACGCTCGTTCTCGATTTTCCTTGGCTATACGAAACTGATGTTTGTTTATTTATTTCACACAGGTCCCCCCTCCAAAAACAATCTGGGATACCGTTATCATTTTCATAGTTTTGAATGATTGTGTGCTACTACTACCCCACTGTTCCTCCGAATATTCCAAGTTTCTCTGATAGGGCTCAACGTGACATATACCAACCAATAACTGGCAGCACCACACCCACCCCCTCTCTGTCTCCCCCCTTTGCAGTTGATATCGTTTTGCTTCGCTTGGCTCTGAACTCTATACCCCATCGAGTGTTCGCGGCTTCTCTGTCAAATTCGCATTCTCAATGACATATAGTGCTTGACACCGCGCACATGTAATGGACACTTGTACTTCCTAGATAGTAAAAAATGGAGAAATGTAGACTTGTGTCTGAGAGTCTACTAGCGTTCCCTCCCCGCCAGCCGCGTCGTGACATGAGTCCTAAGTTGATGCCTGACTGCTGAACCTGATGTGAAGAGATCGGGCGAGCGTTGTCTCCGAGCAATATTGGCTCGGTGGCATATTTGGCGCGCAACATGATTATTAAGGACCGCGGTGGGGCAGGGGCAAACAAGGCCCAGAGAACTTATTTTTAAGAAGGGACCGGAGAACATCGATGCCGCTTTCAAGGTTGCCGCCGGTCCTGACATGTTCGTTCCGCGGATCGATATGGATCACATATCCAAACTGGGAGCGGAAGTGTGTTCAAGACGTGCGAAGCCCGCTCAGTATCATATAACTCTTTTTTTTTTCTTTCTCTCTGCAGCAGGCCTTGCATGGGTCTACGTTCTTACATAATAATATCCCTATTTGACGCCTCCGCTCGCGACGGACGAAAGACGCCGCAGGGTCGGTCGGACAAGGGGGGGGTTCTGCTATTGATTTCGGGCGAAATCGCTCCCTGCAACCGGGAATATAGTATAGCACGCTCGCGGGCGGGACGACTACTGTCCCAAGATTAACTTGAGAAGCCGTCCGTCCGTTGGCGATGTATAGTTATAGCCAAGGAGACAGATCGTTCCAGGGGTTTTTTTTTCACTTTCGAGTTCTAGTCCCGATCGTCAATATGGGGTGTGGGCAACCAGCTCGTCGTGTCCTCGATGGTGTCAGATTGTGTCCACACTGGTGCACGTACATCGTCGGCGGAGCAGCTTCGCAATTCACGACGCGGCAAGTAGTGCCATTGACAATTACATTAAAGAGCGATGAGTGGCACTGATGAGCTCTCGTCCGCGCCTGCCGAGAAAGCACACCGTCGTCTATCAGTGATCAATATCGATCAGAGCATCGATGGATCACAACGTCAATCGGGAAAGCCTGCATAACACTAATGAACTCAGATCAAGCGACAGGCACAGCATATAGTGGGTAATGGCTCATCGCCGCCGGTAACTAGCTATAGAGGGATCAAGGGACAATAGTCCCATTCACGACGGGTCATGCATGTACACGTGCGAAGATCCACATATAAATAATCTAATTACATGTCTACGGCTGAGGGCAACTCTGCGTGCGAAACTCGAAGACTCGTAAGTCCAATGGCAGCTGCAGTAACAGGCTTGGGTTCCGTTAATTGAGCAGTTTCGGTGGAATCAGCACGTCCAACAGCAACTCCGTTAACAGGCTTGGGCTCCGCTAATGCAGGACTTTCGGGGGAGTTATTCGGTTCAGGCTCGCTCGTCTTGGTCACCGCACACTTGCGATCAGGCTCGGGAAGCCCAGCATTTTTGGTATCCTCAGGCCTATCTTTGAACTGTATAAGATGGTTCTGTAGGCTCGCCATGGAATGGATGCACCCCTGCTCTGCGACGGCCTTCGAGAACGCCTCTGCAAGGTTGTCAAGGTCAATCGGATTCTTCTGAACCGTCTTCACGTCTTCCTCCTGCGAGCTGGAACTCGGAAACTCGGGCCGGAAGATATTGAGGAAGAGATCCTTGGCCTGCTGGGGTGTTGCATTCGTGAATTCGAGGAGACGGTCGATGCGTCCAGCACGTCTTAGGGCGGCATCGATGGTCTCTACGTGGTTGGTAGTCGCAAACGTGACAAGTCCAGACGGTCCACCCACACCGTCCAACGCATTGAGCAGACCAGCATATGTAACTCCCTCATGGGTCATCATATAGTCCCGTACGGAACCTGAAGCGCCCTCTCGCTTAGTCGCCGAAGAACGGAGGGCAACGTCGATGTCCTCAATCAAGAGAATCGTTCGTTTCGGAAGTTTCGACATCAGTTCCTGCAGAGAATTGTCGTCCATCCCAAAAGACGAGAGACACAAGACGTGGATGTCCATATTGAATTTGCCCGCCAGGCTCTGAATCAGCGTTGTCTTCCCTGATCCCGGGACCCCGTGCTTTCAAAACCGTGTGAGTAGGGGTGTGTTACGTCAAACAAATCACAATTGACATACCAAAAGATATCCTCGGCGGTATGGTATGCCTTGTGAGATGGAGGTAAACAGAGAATCGTCGTAGAAGAATCGTAGACTCACCTCTCTTAGTGTACCAGTCGTCGCTATTAAGAAAGCTTTCCATGTCGTCAATGATCGTTTTCTTGTGCTGCACAGAATTATTAGTCTCTGTTGAATAAAAGTGCACGCCTCAGTCACCGTCTCGTTTAGAACAACCGAGTGTAAGGGACGCTTCGGTTGCCGTGTTGAGAGCTCCCACTGAGTGCAGCCATACCTAGTAAACGTGAATGTCAGACGATATTCCGCTTTTTACTAAGACAGCGCAAGGATCACTCACTTGGAGGTTCTAAAGACACGCGTCACATCCTCGCCGTCCTTCAAGTAACTCTCCCTTATTGCTCGAATAAACCGTAGTGTAATGCCGTCATCTTGGGTTTGGAAACTTTTCATGTCGCGATCAAGGAACAACGAGTCATTCAACATGATGGGTCGATAGTATCAGCCAAGATGAAAAGTTACCTAAAGATGAATCTTTCTTTATTATTATCGTTGGATGACGTATCACGCGGTCCCTGTTCCCGAAATACAGAGGCACGTACGCCTTCAAACACGAATTTCGATTCGGTGTCTTGAGAAATGTCAGAAATAATGAGGTCGGCGCCAATGTCATGCTAAATAGAAAGGGCACTTGCCATATGCCGGCAATAAACGTAGTCGGCGGCCCTCTCCGGAGTCCCCCTTTTCCCCAGGGAGGATGACTTTTTCCGCCCATTGAGCGCCCCACGAAGAGGTACTGACTTCGATAGCGCCACGTTTGCCTGTATGTCCGTAAAAAGAGGTAGTTGTCAGCTTATATAGGTGGCGAAAAGTTCATTCCGAGGCACATACCGAAGCGGCAGTTCTTAGAGAGCCACACTACTGCCCATGCTGTGGGAGGATGGATTAACATCGCGGACGGCGTTGTCAGTGTGCGATATGGACGTACAGTAGGTGTCATCGGGATGGTTTAAGTGTATGACGGTGTTCCGTGAATGCCAAAAGGAGGTCCATTGATACTGCCACATGCGCCGAGAGGCCTCGAGGATCATACCGACGAGCATCATCATCAACAGATCCTTCATGTTTGCAAATAAGTCAAAGAGCAACATTGTGACTTGGGCGGTGGTGATTGGGCGAGAACAACCACGGACGGCTTCAGGTGCAGCTG
Source organism: Hysterangium stoloniferum (assembly GCA_015178975.1). Lineage (NCBI taxonomy): Eukaryota > Fungi > Basidiomycota > Agaricomycetes > Hysterangiales > Hysterangiaceae > Hysterangium > Hysterangium stoloniferum. The sequence goes on along the minus strand of WHVD01000149.1, from coordinate 13,241 downwards.
ACCAGGATTGACTGGTGGTGATTGACAGCGAGGCGGATGAAGGTGTGGGAGCTGCGTCGTGGGGGGCCGCGGTGCAGAGAAAAACAAGCACGAGCTCCTTTATATATCCATCCACACATGCACAGCGTTTGTGTGGTGGCGTTCGTCACAACAAGTCCACTTTCCCATGGCCCAAATTTAGCTATGGGCTCAAAAAAACTCTATTACGCCGTTAAAATAAGCAGCCTAAAACGGGAAGAAGGTTCGCCTTTTACATGCCATCGACATGCAATTGTGGTGGGAGGACCATGGGCCCTTCGACTTCAGCGACGTGCACATAACAAGTGAACGGGCGAGGCGCCAGTGGAGACAAGAACATTGATGAAATGGAGAGAATCAGGAGAAGAATGGCAGACAAAGACCCAAAACAAAAAGGGAAAAAAAAACGATTTTTTCGAAATACCTGGTGCCAATCGCACAGGGGTGCCTCGCACTTTTGATTCAGACCCAGTGATATGGCCTACTCCGGCTTTCTTACGGTAATTAAAAGACAATAAAAGCACGGTAAACCGCGATGTTGCTTTTATTGTGCTACTGACGTTGTGTTGGGATGGAAAATGTATACTATAAACAGAGACGGTTTTAAACCTGAAGTTGCAGATTCCAGTCGATTTTCAAATCTTCTGTTCATTTCGGTAGTTGTCGGCTGCGTTGTCAATACCTCATAGTATTAATAATGGGTAGACTTTCTCTATTTCATTCCAGTTAATTGTTTTTTTATGCAGGCATCGATCATCTCCATCTTTCCAATGGTTCCGAAGCTCTGGATCCGTTCACACACCGGGCACGCCAAATTGAGGCATTGCCGTATGATTTGACGACATGGTGCCAAAGTGCGTCAAATGGCACTTGTTGTAGACTAATGAATGTATATATGAACACGTGTATGTAGCATGTCAGGTAAAGTGGCATCCGACCAGAGCCCACGATGCCCAACCCAATCATTGCCTGAACTCAGCTTCTTAGGAAGGCACAGCCTGAGACTGGCGCTTCGGCCGTTTTTTCGGAATTGGGGCTACGAGATGCCACTGTTCATCGATTGAGCACTACGAATGCATGAGTTTGTGGCGATGTTTATGGACCCCCATACCTATAATCACGTTGTATCCGGGGGACCTGAATTGCAGTTGACTAAGATGGCTTGGGGGTCTGGTAGGCTATTGTAATTTTAGTGAGAAAGCCAGGGCGTGTCCATTAGGAAAGTATGGCTGTGCTCTCTTTGTTGCCGTTTATATTACTCTTATGGTTCCCATTTAGCCTACAAAAGCACTGATACATTCGTGTGCCAACCGACTCATCAAGGATACGATTTTGTTATTCTAGGGGAACTAAAACAAGCTATATATATAAATAGACAATTGCGGAAACGAAAGAATAAGAGTAATGCGTGGGCACTGTATAGAGTATCTACCAATCCAGTGGTATTTCTTACCCGAGACGGTTCTCTTGATGTTCCGTTCAAGCACATTCACACGGTTTTTCGGGCTCCTCAGCCGACTTGACTGGATCATCCCGCATACTCCTATTGTCTTGATTTGAGATGGTGTACATGTTAGATTTAATGACTTGGCACATTGGCTACATGTTGTGTACCACTGTGGTTCCATAGTTAACTGTGGTAAAACTTTGTTCATGTCCATGTCTGAGCTCTGCACTTCTAGTGCTTTGCATCTGTTAAGTCTTTGGTGGTGAAGGGTATGCATATATCATGATCAGACTGTTGAATAGTAGATACATTATATTACTTTATTATCTACCTTTTATTTCCTTTCTTTTATTTGTTATGCCTTTGGAGCATACCATTAATTCTTTAGTTCAAAGCTTTGTGTATACTTATGGGCACACTCGGTGCCAAACAAAAAACTCAGACCTTTTTACCCAACAGACACCACTTGGTAATGATCCAGACATCGAATAGCAAGAGGTGTCAAGGGTAACATCTCAGCTACCTATAAAGGTAGTGTCTTTTAACTTGCTAATAGTTTCTGGACTCGAACCATGAAGGTCAAGTCCCTCACTCAGGTCTTTGTGCTAGTTGACACTGTAGTCAACTCGCGCTGTTCTCATTCTATTTAGATATCCAGCCTCTCACTGGTTATCTCTCTTATATCTCGCTGTGAGTTGTACTGCAACAGTTGTGAAGAGTGGTGGAAGTTCTAACCATTCTATATACGAAGAATATTGACCATTTAGGTATGACACAAAGATGTATTGACTATCTAAGTCTAATACAGACCGAACACGTATTGACTGTTTAGTTCAATACTGTTAAGAACTGAAAACTGACTAAATGTCGGTGGCTGACAGGGACCGATCGGAAGGACTTGGCTTCAGCTTATGTGCTGCACCCTCGCAAATATCCGTAGGGTGTCCTTAAATTTCGGGCGGGCGAAGACTAATCCTAAAGAGCTCCTCTCGGCGAGATACTGATCGGAACCGAAGGACAAGTCAAGTGTTGGGCCAAGGGGGTCGGGGCCGGAAGTGGGCGAGCGCACGCAAAGGCGGATGGGGGATTCTTAGTATGAGACTGTTACAGACGTATGAGGGTATTCTGAGTCGATATTCTGATTGCCTAGTAACTACAACTACAGCGGGTTCATATACAAGTAACAGGTGTCTAGAAAGTACTAATGGGGAGAAGGGCGGAAAACAGTATTAGCATTAAGCTTGACTAGGAACGGGAAGTTTATGATTAGTTCAGAGGCCGATGATAACCGAGAATGGAAATTACGATAAAAGGAAATAGTTCGAGGACTACAAATATAGATAGACATATGTGAAACATAGAGTGGAAGCGGATCAACATAATAAAAGGGATGTATCAAAACATAGCCAGACAGAAAGGCGTAGTCGGGTTTGATTGACCGGAAGGCATACGTCAGCATCGGGGGACCGACGGCTTCCAAGATCTTTGTCTTGTTGAAGACGTATAATTATGATATACCATCGGGGACCATCAGCATGCGAAGGGTTGCGACACAGTCGTAACAAATACGGTCGAGTGAAATAGCTATCTAAAGTAAAATAGAGAGCTAAAATGAATAAGGAGAATCGACCGTAAAGTACAATTCTGTTAGGATACACACACAGGCCGGGTCTCTGGAGAAACCCACGGGATATCCGGTAGGACTTGGCTTCAGCTTATAGGCTGCACCCTCGCTAGATCGTGTTGTCCAATTTCAAATGGACGGATGGGGATCCCGGGGAGTCCGGGCGGGGTTTGTGGGTCATAGGTCGTAAGTCGGGTCATGGGTCGTAAGTCGGAGGTCGTGGGTCGTGAGTCGAGTTGGTTGAGAGAGATAGATGCGCTGGAGCCCGTGGGCTCCGACTAGTGTGAGCGATGTGAATCGAGTAAGGTTTTAGAGCGGAAAATATTATTAGATTACTGGGGGGAATCTAAGCTACATAATTTTCTGACTGGATTGTATGTACAACATCTGCCAGTTTATATAGACCGTGGAATGCATGACATACCAAATCCAGTAATAATGAAATGAAACTAACAAAACATGAAACGGGAATAGTAAACACCAAATTGGTGTTAGGAACGGGACGGAACAGAGCGGAGTCCGAATTGTGACAAAGCATAACCCATAACAGGAAACGGAGCGGGAGCGGAGTCCTAAATCGTGACAGGTCATTTGACTAAAACGGGAATGGGGCTCGATTAGAGCGGTGATGGGATTCTAAGCGGGGACCGGTGACTGATGTGTGGGACGAAGATGGACATAGACAGAGACGGAGTCCGGGGGAGGTCCGGTGACTGATATGTGTCGTAATGAGGTCGAACGTAACGAGTCTTGACGTAATGGAGTCCGGGCGGGAAATCCTATAAACAGACGATTGGTGCTTGTAGCGCATGGGGGCGTACGGGTTAGTGCCCGGAGTCCGGCGGGATTGTCCGGTCGTAACAGATTCTGAATGACTGCTCGAGTGTTGAAGAGAATCATGAGAGAGTCAAATAACAGAGTAGCATTGTGAAGAGTGGTGGAAGTTCTAATCATTCTATATACGAAGAATATCGACCGTTTAGGTACGACACCAGGATGTATTGACTGTCTAAGTCTAATACAGACTGAACGCGTATTGACTGCTTAGTTCAATACAGTAGAGAGAAGTAGCTATCTAAAGTAAGGTAGATAGCTAGAACGAATAAGTAGAATCAACTGTTAAGTGCGATTCTGGACGACTGCTCGAGTGCAAGTAGAGTAACTAGAGAGTCAAATAATAGAGTAGCGTGGATGTAGTCCATGCGGGTTGAGATAAGGATTGAGTTTCGACTGGTACAGTTTGAAACTCTGATTGAGTGAGTAGCTAAAGCCCGTCTGTGATGGTTGAGATGATACACCAATCACAACTTACAGGACACTAACAGGTGTCTGGGTAAGTTGTGGTTGTGGTGTAAAAGTGTAAAGGGTATGCATATATGCATACCTGGACTAAGGAATAATAACCGGATTATAGTACTTTATTATTTGACTTTTATTTTCTTTCTTTATATTCTTTCTATATTTCGAGCACACCTTGATTTGTAGTTCAAAGCTTTGTGTATACGTATGGGCGCCCTCGGCGCCAAACGATAGACAACTTTTACCCAGCAGACACCACCTCGTAACGACTCAGACGTCGAATAGCGAGAGGTGTCAAGGGTAGTATCTCAGCTACCATAAGGGTAGCATTCTCTAGTCTACTAATAGCCTTTTGGACTCGAACCGCTAAGGTCGAGTTCCGCTTTCAAGACTTTGCGCTCGTCGATACTGTAGTCGACTCCCGCTACTATTACTCTATCCTAGATACTCAGTCTTTAGCTGAGTGTCTTACTTATTTCTAGCTACTAGTTGTACTGTAAAAGGTCAACTCATTATCTTACTGTTCTAAGCCGTCACGAGCAACTATACAGTTGCTCTTGAGGTGTACAGTGTGTTCTTATACTAGTACTAACAGTCTAGTAATCTATAGTATTGTACTGACGGTCAATACTCTCTAATAGTAGTTGAATAAACACTATTCTTCGTATATTGAGCGGTCAGAATCCACCACTCTTCACAGTGGTGATCCGAGCCGGACCGTTCTTTTCCTATGAGGAAAAACTTATTATTTGACTACTAAGACTTGAACACGCGAATGACTACGGGCAAGAATCAAACATCTAGGCCTTCATCAATGCCGGGTAGCTCCATGCCTCGTCAAAAATCTTTTAACCTAGAACCACCCCGTAACGTCACCCTGAGGAAGTCTTCGTTGACTTTTCAAGGATCAGCTCCTCCGGAGGATTCCCCCGGAGTAGTAGCTGGATCGTCTACGAACATTCCCCAGCTTCCTTCAGGATCACCTCCTCCAGAGGATTCCCTCGGAGTAGTAGTTGGATCGTCAATGAATATTCCCCCCGATCCACCTGAGGAATGCTCATTACTCAAGCAGTTGGACACCCCTGGAGTTAACGTTGAGTCTAATCGAGCACCCACACCCGTTCTCAGATTCCCTCCGAGACAGGTCATCCTTAAGCAGTTCCTCGGAGGTCATATGGTTTACGCCCAGCCCATCGATTACAAATGGGATATGCACTACACCGATCGAATCCCCGAGGATCAGGTTACCCCCTTCGTGGAGGAGTACAGTACGGATTACCCTATTCTACCGGAGACTGTAGCAGTCTGGTTAGGGCGTTATCAAGCGATTTTATCGGCGCGGGATTTATTCACGCGACCAGGGAACCTTGAGGATTTGACCCAATCGATTCCTGAATGGTCGAATGAGGTGACGACTACTATGGAAGGAGGAAGAAGAATTCTCAAGCGGGAGGTGTTTTCTATGTTCCTTGAAGCACTTCGTACGCATGATGATGTGTTGCAGATCCTGCATGTCCTGCTTGGCGGAGATCATGTTGTGCCTAAGGTTGACTACCAGTACATGTACATCTGTATGTTGGAGGAGTCTCTCAATGGAGTCACGCCGAATCTATCGCTGGCATACCTCACTTTAAGAGGTCGGTTGAAGCGACACCAAAGAAGACTTGATAAGATGGTTTTAGAGGTACTCCTCCCCTATAACGACTCGATCCAGGTCCCTGATTCGCCTATCTCCACGACCAATTCGTTCGTTCGCAACTTAAACGGGTCCCCTGATACTCGTTTTCTGCATTCTCTCAACCGTCCCGTAATATTGGAGGATTTTCCACTGGACTTGAGGACGCAAGTGATAGAACGCCTTTAGGAGAAGAGGATTGAGGTCTGCGCTCCTTTCCATCAACCCCAGCCGTGTCGACTTCTGAACGTGACGGAGATCGAGAGACAAATCGCGATGGAACCGGGCCTAATGTCTTTCCAGGGAGACCACCGCTCTCGCGTCGCATTTGAGGGAGTCTCCAACAGCCCAAACTTCAGGGATGAAGTGACCACTCTCAGAAACCGATCAGTCGCCAACAAGGGTCGACCGTCCTTCTCCACGGCATTCACTGAGGGCATAGCTGGCCCAGTCGCTGGTCGAGGATCGCTTAATCCAGACGGTCCCCGCCATTCTCTACCGATCGCTTCAAACCCTTTTTTGCCATCAGGAGGACCCCCCAGCGATTCATCTGGGAGTTCGAATACTTCAGACCGGGGAGGGAACTCAGGACGTGGGGAACGCCACAATGGAGTGTCTAATACCCTTTTTCGAACTCCGATGCGGTCTCGAGCTAGCGCGCTTATTGATGACTTACCTAAGGACAAGAAGGTCACTCTTAACACCAACGACCTCAAGATCAAATGGTCTGATCTCCCTGAATACGATGGAGCTCAATCTGAAGCCTTGGACTATATCATGGATATCATGAGTCTCGCGGAGATATCAGACTCCATGAGTGCGATCTTAGGAGTTGCTCTGCCAAGACGACTCAAGGGGCACGCTAAGGTCTGGTGGAGCACCTTAGACCGTGAGCATCATACTGAATTCAGTCAAACTCATGGGTCGTTTCTTTGGGGTATCGTCGAAGGATTGCTCGGAACTCGTTGGCGTGAATCCTTAGCCTTAGAATGGGAAGCTATGAAATTTCGACAGGCTGGTCACGATCGTGAGACACCCGTCCACTATATCCAATGGAGAGTTAAACTTTATCGTTTCCTGTACGGGTTCCACCAGGACAGAGGGGATGAGACACGCAGACTCATTCTCACACTGCCTACGGAATGGCTCTACCTTCTCCAAGGACAACCCATCGATAATATTATGAGTTTACAGACTTATGCTAACAACCTGCAAGAAGCTCTGATTAACGCTTGGGTCCAAACACACCGGGAATGTTACAGGTTCCAGAAACCGCGCGTAATGTTATCGGAGGGTCAAGAATTGGATTTTAGAGTCACCGGCGACTCCTCTTCACCTAACCATATTCTCGTTAGTGAGACTAACGAGAGAGGCTCGACGAGAAGGACCGTTCTGGACATCGCTGATCCAAAAGAGGGAAAGCGTCACGGAAAAATGTTCTTCGAGAGGAGTAACAAGAGGAGTTCGGTCAAACCCACCAAGGAATGTTGGATATGTGGAAGTCCGGAGCATTTTAAGATAGACTGCCCTCAAGCTGGCAAAATGTCTCATTATGTCTCTATCAACAAATGCTCCGCACAGGATATGTCGGAGGAAGCTGAGGAGCAAAGGTTATATGAAGTGGTTCATGGACTATCTATACAAGGACAAGTAAATAACTCTGATGACGAATTGACTTTTGTTTCTGTTTATTCGCCCCATGTCGAAGACAAATTAGTGAGGGAGGAAAATCGAACGACTGGTGAAGCTCTTCTGTCTGAAGCTTACGTATCCATATTCGCCGCAGATTTCTTCGAAAAAGGAGACCGACTGAGTGCTCATCGGCAGGACCTTGAAGGCCTGACCGAGGACTATTGTCAGATTGGAGATTCTCACGAACAAATCAGTTCGAATTCGCTCTGTTTGCCTGGAGCTGATGTTGACATGTTCCCGTTTGATCCCAGGAACCCCCCCGATTTACTACCGTACGAGAATTCAGATTCGGAGGACAGCGATGATGATCCAGTATTGGATTCCCCTTCAAAGCGTGTTCCTTGCCGAAGTGAACGCAGGAACGTAATCTTGTCCCTGCGCAAGGAAAGTAAGAGGCCTCGAATCCAATACCCTCGTCCCAGTCGTCTGATGAAGGAGGATACTACAATCCTTTATCGAAAACGGGATCCCCCCAGTGGTTACTCTAGCATAGGAGTTGCAGCGCTCCATGTTTTCGGTCATGTAGGAACTCCCGATTCACCCGAACGCGTTAAAATTTGAATGGACACGGGAGCGGATCTTTCCCTTATATCGGAGGAATTCTACAAGGAACTGCAGGGCATGTATAAGTTGAAACAAGGACTCAAGTTACGTCTAATCCAGCTCACAGGGTAATGCTAAGGTTATTGGATATGTTAATATCCCCATTTACCTGGAGGACGACAGTGGAACGTTACTGAAGTTCGCGGCAGAAACTTATGTCGTTAGAGGAATGACGGTGCCAATTCTTTTGGGAGAAGACTTCCATATTAATTATGAAATTGGTACTCTAAGAGATCAGCCGCTGGGATCTAGACTTATTCTCCCGGGACGACAGGGTTTTATTCCAGCCAGTTCTTCTAAGGAACCTCAACCTTTGACCTTCACCGTCAATAAGGCCCCTTTCGGGAAGCATGAGAAGGAGTCATCCAAACTCACCTCTCTCCCCGATAAAGGTGTGCGTACTGAAAGAGTCGCGCGAGCCTTGGAGGATTGCACTATCGATCCAGAGTCAGCCAGACTAGTGCCTATTTTTGTTGAAGATCTAAAGGGCGAGGAATGGATTGTTGAAGGAATTGTACTGCAAAACGAAGACGGTTCTATATTAGCCACACCAATCACGGCAATTTCAAGGAATAGTGCGGCAGTACCTTTAGCCAATCCATCGCTAACCCCTAAGACTATCCGACGAGGGGAGACAATAGGGATAATTCATGACCCTGCTCGTTGGGCTCACAAGCCCAGGTCACTCGAGGAGAAAGGTTTAATGGTAGCAGGCGCGACCAAGATTGCACACCTTATCGAAAGTCTCTCTCAACTTGAGGAGGACCAGTCAAGTCGCCTCAGAAAGGCCTAAGCCACCTGTTGAACCAGAGATTGCAGACGATTTCGAACCGCCTGGTCCTAAGACGGCTGCAGTGGCTGATAATGAGAAATTTGCCTCAGAGGATCTTCACAAGTTAGTCAATTTGGGACCGGATATACCAACGGAGGTCCTGCCACGTCTCAGATCAGTTTTGACTGAGAACGTTAAGGCTTTCGGAGTCGACGGACGGTTAGGGCAAGTGGAATGTAGAGTCCCTGTCCCCTTGAAAGAGGGCGCTCAGCCCATATCCATGCCTATGTTCCCCTCGTCCCCTGCCAATAGGAGAGTTATAGACGAGCAAATGGATACCTGGTTCGAACAGGGTGTCATTGAGCCATCTAAAAGCCCCTGGGGAGCGCCAGCCTTTGTAGTATATCGCAATGGTAAACCGCGGGTGGTCATCGACTATCGGAAACTTAACCATCTTACTGTTCCAGACGAATTCCCTTTACCACGTCAATCGGAGATTATGCAAGCGCTGTCGGGGTCAAATGTTCTTTCTTCTTTTGATGCGCTGGCCGGGTTTACTCAATTAGAAATGTTGGAGGACGATAAGCCCAAAACAGCCTTTAGATCCCATAGAGGGCTGTGGCAATTTAAAAGGATGCCATTTGGGCTCAGAAACGGCCCCTCTACATTTCAGCGCGTCATGCAAACAGTTTTAGCACCCTACTTGTGGATTTTTTGTTTAGTCTACATCGATGACATAGTCATATTCTCTAAGAACTGGGATGATCATTTGCTTCACCTGAATCAGGTGCTTGGCGCTATCGCTTCGGCCGGTATCACTCTCTCTCCCAAGAAATGTTTTATCGGATATAATTCGATATTGTTATTGGGTCATAAAGTATCTAGGCTGGGTTTTTCAACCCACCAAGAAAAAGTTCGCGCTATATTGGAATTGGCCCCACCCACTAAGGTTTCTGATCTACAACGGTTCCTTGGAATGGTCCTTTACTTTTCAGCATATATACCATTTTATTCATGGATGGTGTCCCCTTTATTCTCGCTCCTAAAAAAGGGAACACCTTGGACGTGGACTGCTGAACATGTCCGAGCTTATGAGGATGTTAAAACCGCATTAGGATCAGCTCCAGTGCTGGGACATCCAGTTAGTGGGATGCCCTACCGATTGTATACGGACGCTTCGGATTTTGCCTTGGGTTGTTGCCTCCAACAAGTCCAGAAGATGGCTTTAGGAGATTTAGTGGACACTAAAATCTATGCCCAAGCCAAATTGGCTTTTGACCGTGCGCAGGACGTGCCATCCTTTGTTCATCGGTACAAAACCAAACAGCCCGAGATTGAGTGGTCGGATTCGTGGGGATCCACTTTTGAGGCGACCGAAGTTACTGTTGAACGAGTCATTGCATATTGGAGTCGCACGCTGAAAAGCGCGGAGCGTAACTATTCTGCTACTGAACGGGAAGCATTGGCAGCAAAGGAGGGACTGGTCCACTTTCAACCTTTCATTGAAGGTGAACATGTCCTGCTCATTACGGACCATGCAGCTCTGCAATGGGCTAGATCTTACGAGAACACTAATCGTCGACTAGCCGCATGGGGGGCGATATACGCTGCATTTCCAGGTCTCGAGATTTTGCATCGAGCAGGGAGAGTTCACAGCAACGTGGATCCACTGTCCAGACTCCCTCAGGTACCAGCCTTTGTGAGCCCTATTAGAGATGATTTGCAGGCTATCACCTCGACTTCTCTGGACAAGAGTACTGAGGAAAAACTATGGAAAGACGAACCCGCTAAGAAAGTCGGTCTTCTCTATCCATACTCGATTCTATGGAGCCTTTCGGAGTAACTCAAAAGGTCCGACGGTCAGAATGGGATACTCATAATGCAATAAGGAACGACCAGGAAGACGAGTCCGACTTCGCATTGCATCATCCTCAGCTACTAATCAGCATCGAGGAGGGATATATAAAGAAATTTTCTAGAGGGTTATTCAAAGGACCCGGTTTTCAGGAATCTCTACGCTTTAGATACCCCTTCACCCAACGCGGTTGTTACTCCTTCTCACTACTTCGTGGGAGCAAACCGACTCCTGTACTTTCACGACTCGGACTGGAAAAGTCGAGTTTGTGTACCCAGAACCATGATTAACTCGATTCTAAGGTTGGTGCATGATAACCCTTTTGAGGGAGCACACGCCGGAGGCCAGCAGTTGTTCAACCTGATGAAAGACCGGTTCTTTTGGCCGAGAATGCTACAAGATTGCGTGTCGTACGCGCGTACCTGCGATATCTGCCAAAAAGACCAAAGTCGATCGCATTGCTCGTCAAGGAGCCCTCAGACCGGCTGACGTACCTTTTAGGCCATTCGAGGTAGTTTCTATGGACTTGATCACTGGACTACCCGATTCAGGAAAGGATTCGTATTCCGCAGTCTTCGTTGCCGTTGATAAATTGACGCGTTACGCTATTACAATACCTACCTTTTCGAACCTTACAGCTGAAGGATTCGCACGAATATTTGTCAAACAGGTAGCAAGCCCCTTCGGACTGCCCTCTCGACTAATCTGTGACCGGGATAAGAGATGGACCTGCAGGTTTTGGCGGGAAGTCTGTAAGATCTATGGTACCACCCTTGCGGTATCTTCGACTCATCATCCTCAAATGGATGGGCAAATGGAGAATATGAATGCGACCATAGAACAGATGCTTCGAGCCTATTGTGCCTCTGCTAAAGAAAGCTGGTCCCAGTGGATTGAGGTAGTTGTTCACGCATACAACTCGACTGTTCACAGTTCCACAAACTACGCCCCGGCCTTCTTATTAATGGGATACCTCCCAAGAGGAATGTCTCGAGTTCTAGGAGGCGACGAGCCCCTAGTTCCTAGAGAACTATCAGACAGCCCTATGGCCGACCAATGGATCCTCGAGCTAGAAAATCATCGGCAGATGGCGTGGGATTCCATCGCTCGAGCCCAAGAGATTCAAGCACGAGCGTATAACAAGAAGCAAAGACCTGTAGAAGATATCTCTGAGGGAGACTTTGTATTGGTGAACCCCCACTCCCTCGAACTGGTGGAAGTCAAGGGAACGGGGAAGAAACTAATACAAAGACGGATTGGACCATTCGAGGTCCTTGAGAAATTGAACTCTCAGGTATTTAGGCTTAAGATTCCCCTGGAGTATCCTATGCATCCAGTCATTAATCGGGATCATCTGCGGAAATATCAACCCTCTCCTTCCAAGCTAGGTCCGAGACCCCAACTTGAGAACCTAAGAGAGTTGAAATCAGATCACGAAGAATATGAAGTCGAAGCTATTGTTGGACATAGGAAACAGCGAAATCGCCTGCTATTTTAGGGTGCACTGGAAAGGTTATGGACCCGAGGAGGATTCGTGGTTAAGCAGCACTGACCTTAGAAACGCTCTGGCACTTTTGAGGGCGTACAAGGTGCTGTTCAACATTTAACGGGATATATGCGCTCAAGGAATCATCTATTCCCTCTCTTTTGTAATTTCCTTTCAGAAATATCTCAGTTATTCGGTGAGCCATCTCGTTGGCTTTTATTCTTTTTTATTTTTCTATCCCTTCGGTCGATTGGGACAACCATTAATTGGCGGCGGACACATTTCCCCAAAACCCGGCCACAATTAATGAATTTTATTTAACTGACCAACCGAGCGGAGTTTCAATTCAATTATATATAAAAAAAAGTACACGTAAATTCGCATAAATTTTCTTTATCTTTCACCACTACGTCCTTCACCTATCTACAGCCCTTCCCTCTATCTTCAACTTCACCACTTTTTATCGTGCTATAATGCTCCCTTTCCAACAAAACAAGCAAGTCCTCCCTAAGTTCAAAAAGGTCCCGCGAGCCCGACAGCCAGTACATCCACGACCGGCGGGGGATTCATCACCCGCGTGCTCGTACAGACAATGTCGAGAGCAATTGGGGTACCCAAGAATCAACCCCCTGTCGACTTTCTCCTTTGGTGATGAGCTGGGGAAAAATACCGGTACGGATTGGAGCAAGCCGTTAGGCCCCTCCGTCAGACCGTCATCTGAGGAGGTCGCTGCTAGCATGCGGAAGCAGGAAATGTTCATGGAGGAACAC